>QFDD01003386.1:0-20266 GCA_006871305.1 Vachellia collinsii | reverse complement strand
TTTATCAAGTTTCTCATATATTGTTTTTTAGATCTGGTTTCTTAGATCTAGTTTTTTGAAATTTGTAAGGAGCGAAGGGGTAAAGAAGACACAGGCACGGCCAAAGCTGAGTTTCTAGAACATTCACACTTGGGTTATTGATGCTCCTAGCTGGTAACAATAGGAATGAACATCACAGATCCACCAAACTCATTTGGAGCGGCCATCACCAGATCGATCTTCATGCAAGAACAAGGCTAGCGTCTTCTCTCGTAAGCACAAGGCCAACGTCTTCTCTTACAAGCACAAGGCCAGCGACTTCCAAGAACAACACGATCTCATAGAAGTTTATATTATTTTTGTATATTTTCTTTGATTTTTTTTTGCTTTGTGCATGGCATACACTTGTTTATTAGATGAATTCTGAAATGAATAAATAGAAAAGATGTTTTGCAACAACCATCTATATATGTTTCTCTATTATCTCATTCCCCTACCAACACTTGAGAACGAAGACAAGAGGGCACAGCAAGAGTAGGGGCTGGCAACTATTTTTTTTTAAAAAAAGGACACCTTTTAGACCGCATGTCCTGACATGCGGTCTAAAAGGTTTCGTTTTTAGACCGCATCTACATGCGGTCTAAAAAGTGCTACTTTTTAAACCGGTCTTATCTAAACCGCATCTGTATGCGGTCTAAAAAACCTTTTTTATGCGGTCTAAAAAGCACTCTTTGCACTAGTGTTAGAGATAGTTTAATGGGTTATCTTATGGGTTGCGGGTTTGTGGAAGTGGGTTAAAAAAGCCCATACTCCAATGGGCTGAAATTTACCAACCTGAGCCCGCCTAGGGTGGGTTGAATGAAAAGTTTTTAATCTTTTTCACATTTTAAATAATATTTTATTTTAATATACTAAATTTAACTTCTATATTTTCATGAATTTATATAATTAAATTAATCTCAAAAGTCAAAACTTATAAATGTAAATGTATAATCTATTTCACATTATTATTTTTTTTAACTATTACTATGTTACATAATTATTATATTAATATAAGCATGATATATCACTAAAGAAATGTGAAATCAAACATATAGCCAAGTTATTAACATAAAATAAAGCGATATGTAAATTAAATGAAAAATCATAACTTACTTTTAAAAATATTAAAATTAAAAAGGGTGAGTAGAAGACAAGTTACGAACTCAAAAAGGCAGCTGGTTAGAAGTTTGTCAACTCGAGCCCACCTTGTTGCTAGTTTGGTCCACATGTCCAACTCATATTATCACTTCTTGTTGTATTGAAAAAAAGTATGTTTTTAGCTCATTTTGATAGGCTATTATATATAAGGTTAATTTGTTCAGGAAGTTTCATTCAGAAGCATTCAACATCCATAATTTGTTTGGATGCAATGTTAAACATGCTTCATTTTGGCAATTTACTATGAGTACAAAAGCACTATAGTTCAAACAAATCATTAATTATGGCACACATCTTGATCCATGGATTATTATTCATTTGGTATTTTCATATATTTGTTCCAATGTAAAAACTCATAACATATTATCAAAATAAGCCATAAGCCGAAAACATATTTTTCTTATTAAAACTATTATTATTAGTTTAAGAGTGAATCAATTCCCTATAGGAAGAAGCTAAATTTCATCATTTGTAGATTTAAACAACACTTTAGGTTTCAATATTTGTAAAGCGATATTGCTCATATTTAAATTTTCTATGGCGGTATTACACACAAAAAAAAACTTTTAGGTGACAAACGCTCTTGAATGAAAACCCTTTAGGATAAAAATGAACATTAACCTTTTTATATAAGTTACTGTAATAGCTCATCAAAATAAGTTGAAATCAGATTTTTCCCCCTATTAAAACTAGTTTAAGATTGAATCAATTTCCAATATCAAGGAGAACCTAAATTTTACTATCCGTGGATTTCAAATTTTTTTTAATCTTTTTACATTTTAATATTTTATTTCAATTTTTAAAATTAAATCATAAATTTTTATAGACTAAATTTAACTTGTTTCCATATTTTTATGAAGTTATATAATTAAATTAATCTTAAGGGTCAAAACTTACAAATGTAAACATATAATTTATTTTACATAATTAATTTTTTTACTATTACTATTTTGGAAAAACCATACTAAAGGTACATATACTTCACTTAAAATTTTAATTTGATACCTATGAGTTTTTTCTCTTAATTAAAACATTTAATTTTGTTTTGTTAACACTGTTAACTCTTATATAGGGACTAATGGTACTAGTAAATTAAAGTTATTGGAGTTAATTGTATTTAGAAAGTAAAATTAAGAGAAAAATGCGCAAGTATCAAAATCAAAATTGAGAAAAAGTATAAGTACTTCTAGTATAGTTTTTCTTACAATTTTACACAATTTTTATATTAATATAAGCATGATAATTCACTAAATACATGTGAAATCAAACATAGAACCCAGTTACTAATGTAGAATAAGCATATATTTAAATTAAATGCAAATTGTAAATTCTTTTTAAAAATATTAAAATTGAGAAATAAAATAAGTGGGCTAGCCCAAGATGGCTATGGGCTAAACAAGCTTGCGTTTTCGCAGCTTGGATTTTTGCCAACTCGAGCCCCCTCTTTCAAATTGGGCATGTACCACCTCTAGTTGCATTGAAAAAAAAGAATATGTTTTTATCTCATTTTGATAGTCTATTATATATAAGATTAAGGTCCATTTTTATTTCACAAATTTTCATTCAAGTGCCCTCAACATCCGGAATTTTTTTCAGGAGCAATGTGAACACACTTCATGTCGGCATTTCATTACCATCTGGAAACACTTTTATTTATAATTTTAAAAGTTAAAAACTATTTTAAAATTTAGAAGGGTATTTGCCTACTCTACTAAAGTTAAACCACTGTTTGGGTTAAAATCCTAAATTTGAATGTGATGCGTGCGTGTGTGTGTGTGTGTGAGAGAGAGAGAGAGACTTAAAGAGGCGATATAGACTAGGCATTTACGATCCTAACTTCTTTTCAGTTTTAAATTATAGAAAGCACCTAATCACCCGTCCAAATTTGTTGTGCCTTACCAATATGAATATGTGTACATACATATTTCACCCGTCCACACATGCAATAAATATGATTAAGAATGAACAACAACTTGCACATACATCTTCCACCCGTCTTAAATTATAGAAAGCACCTAATCACCCGTCCAGATTGTTGTGCCTTACCAATATGAATATGTGTACATATATATTCCACCCGTCCACATATGCAATAAATATGATTAAGAATGAACAACAACTTGACACATACATATTCCAGCTGTTCACACTCTTATATGCTCAAACAATACTTCTCCAATAAATTTTCGTATCAATGTATAATTTAAATTTTCATTTATTATAAACTGATTTTATTCTATAGTGTAAATTCAGTAGAAGTAAATTTAAAAAATTGTTAAATTTTAAGATGGAGTAAATGAGATTTAAAATTTAGGTTAATTCCAATAAAATATTATGGAAATGATTTATAAATAATATCAAAAGCATGTTCTACATGTAATACTAATTTAATGAAGATAAAAGGTGGTATTACGTAGTGCGAAGGTGCATAATCTTCACATGCAATATGACGTCCGAGTCCCAGGTAACGGTAGAATGACAATCCCACATCATATGCAATGAAATGGCTATATGGGTTAAATCTATTGCTTGTTGTGCACAAGACAACTCATCAACACGTTTTGCTATAACCAAAGATAACTCACCAACTTTATCTTAAAATCTGACAATTTTTTTTAATTTTACCCAAATTTAACATATGTAACACCCAATTAGAACAAAGTTGATACAATAATAAATCAAAGATAAATATATACATTCATATAAAAAATTTAATAAAATGACCACAAAAAAACCTACACTCCGCCTAATAAATAGAACTTTAGGTGAACAATATGTCGCAAACCAATTATTAATCCAACAAATTTAACTTGGGCGAAAAAAAATCAAACAAAATTTAAAGTGAGTGGTCTTCTTGTGTGGCTCGACCTCACATGTGGAAGACCTAACAGCCGGCAAGCAATTCCAGAACATTCCCACAAAATTTAAATTGTATTTGATTAATCATTGGTTTGCGACATACATGGGGTACCAAAAGAGTAATACATACAAAGAACAGGCCACTTTTATATGGGGTACTAAAAACTCATGTAATACCCTCTTCGTCCATTACATTGTTCAAACTTCTAGCCATTTTTTTTTTAATTCTTGAGACTTGAGTGTTCTTAGGTGGAACCAGTAAATGAAGTGGCCTAGTCATGTCGATCTCCCCCTCTCTGTAGTGCACATGGCCTTCGATGCGTCGCCATCATACGTGTGACCCTATTCATTATCTACGTACCCACAATGATAAATGTAGTGCACTTGGAAATCTATAGGCGTTGACTTATTTGAGCCTGTCTGGGAAACCGCTGGAGGAATGATTTTAGACAAAATGCATTTTGGGAAAATAAGTTTTTGTCAGAATACATTTTGGCAGAATGCATTAATATTTGGATAGGTTATATTCAGAATGACTTTTGGTAGAATACATTTATGTTTGAATAAATGTTGGAGAAGTGACTTTTTGAAGAAAATTACTTAAAAGGACATGAAGATAATTACTACATATACATTATTTTATATATTGTGATAAAATGAAAGAAAATAAAATGATAAAGATTGGAATAAAAGAAAATATATTTACATTACATATAATTAAAAAGTAAAATTATCCAAGTAATAATAATATTAAATAATTAATTGGATTGTAAAATTTGTACAATTTGATTTCTTATTTTGTTACGAATGGGATTCATTTATATTGAAGATGATAGTACATTGGCTAAAGATTTCCACGACGCGTTTTGTCACGATGAACACGTGAATCACTGGATCGTATAGAGGTGAGTAAAAGAATCGAAAACCGAACCAAACCGAACTCATTTCGGTTTCTTCGATTCGGTTTTTCTAGTTTTCGATTTTTATTTTGTGATAATTCGGTTTTCAGTGTCTATGAAAAAAATATCCGTTTTAACCGAAAATTTGAATTATAATATATTTTTATTTAATAAATTATTAAATATAATATTTATATATTTAATAAACAATAAATTATTAAATATTATTATAATATATTTAAAAATTATTATATTATATTTAAATTAATAAATTATTAAATATTTTCGGTTATTTCGATTAACCGAAAAACAGAATCAAAATAATTCGGTTATTTTGGTTCGATTAATTTTGAGGTTCAGTTTTGGTTCGATTTTATTTTTACAAATATTTCGTTTTTTTGGTTTTTACTGAAAACCGAACCGAAAAACCGATGCTCACCCCTAGGACTGTGGATTCGACGAGGTCTTATTTTGGCGGGAAACTCAATTACCGAACACATATATATAGATCGTGACTTTAAGTATAACATGTTAGGACTTAGAATTTTCACGTCTAGGTCGCTATTTTAAATGTTTATGTCGCCATTTAAAATATTTTAAATCGCTATCTGAAATGCATTATAAATAGAAAAAGCTTTTTAACTTGTTTGAGATTAACTTTTAAAAGTAATTGTACGCAATCCGATGTAAGTATGTGAGATGAGTTTTATTTTAATTTGCATACAAATTTTTCTCCTTTCTTCTGTCCAAAATGCATTTTAGGAAAATATATTATGGGAGAATGCATTGTCAAACATCTCAAAATTTCTCAAAATACATCCCTCTTTCAGGCCTAAAGAGGCTCATTATCAACCCATACATCAATTGTCCTTTCCTCTGGACGGCTCGTTCTAACATCTCCAATGAAAGCAAATATCATTATTTTTAATCAATCAACATTATAACATGGACATGTCATCCCCCGTGGGGGCCACTTCAAGACCCAGTTTAGCCTACAGTCTTATTGTTTTGACATTTTGAAATGTACAAAAAAAAAAATTCATATTTATGTGATAATTGATTTTTTTTTTATAAAATACAAACCAGCATTTAGGGTAAGTTGTTAGGACTTGTTTGTGAATCCTTTTCAGAATCATTTTCATATAAATCGAGATAAAAGTTTTTTCACATATTTATCTCAAATTGTGTATAATCTTTTTTTTTTTTAAAAAAAGTAATTCCTAACAAACTATTAGTTTGGTGTGTGACTTAAAAAAGTGATAGAGACTATCTCCCAAAGAAAGATTTTTTTAGTTAAAGACGGTGAACAGTTAAAAAAATTAGTCAGATACTACAATTTTAAAAATATTTAACCATATACTACAGTCAAACTTGTTTTTCAAGTGAACGAGTTTAAATTTGTACTGAACTCGTTCACCTGAAGAACGAGTTCAGTGCAAATTCCTTAACGAGTTTGAGAAATTTTTTTTTTTATATATTAAAAACCTCCTGTGAACGAGTTTGGGGAGCCACCCTCTCCACCATCCAAACTCCCGCCCCCGACCCCACGCCCCCCCCCCCAATCCCCAAATAAAGAAAAAGTATTGTTTTTAAATCATCTTCAGCAAAAAAAAATTATTATTTGTTAAATCCCTCCAAACTTACCCTTTAGAAAAAAAATAAATCCTTACAAATTATTTTGATAAAAAGAAAAATGAAAAATATTACATTTATAATTTATACACTCTTTCACTTTTTTAAATTAAGATATGAAAAATGAAGACAGTGAAAGCCTAAATGATGGTGGCGTTGTTATTGGAGCCTTTATCAATTTTGGTGAGTGAAGGCAAATTGTTGACGGTTTGATGAATAGTTACAAATATCATACCTTTCTGAGCTTTACTTGGTTTGAATAGAAGTATTCCATCTGTCTCTTTTAAGTTATAAAGAAAGAACTAATCAAGAAATTTTATTAGATATACAATAAATAGAAAAAACAATTGAAATATTTTTATTGTAGATAATATGAATGATGTGATACTCCAAAAGTATCTCATTATTTTTTGTAAAACAATTTTGTTACTAAACTAGTAAATTATAATTATTCTATCGTTAACAAAAGCATAACAATTTTGTTTTAAAAAATGATATTGTTTTACAAAAAGTGAGAGAGTGTATAAATTATACATACAATATTTTTCATTTTTCATATTTGTCTTTTTATTAAAATAATTTGTAGGGATTTTTTTACTAAAAAGTTAATTTAGAGGGATTTTAAAAATAATAATTTTTTTTTACTGAAAATGATTTAAAAATAATCTTTTTTTTTATTTGGGAATGGGGAAGGGGTGGCGTGGGATGGGGGGATGGAGTGGCCCCCCAAACTCATTCACTTTCTCTAAACTAGTTCACCTAGTGAACGAGTTTGGGGAATTGGTACTGAACTCTTTTTTCAGGTGAACGAGTTTAGTATAAATTTAAATTTATTCATCTAAAGAATGAGTCTAACTATTATATATGGTTAAATATTTTTAAAAATGTACTATCTGATTAATTTTTTTTATTGTCACCGTATTTAACTAAAAAAAACCCCACCCCAAAAAAAATAATGAAAGAGACGAGACATTTACCGAAAAGCTTTTTATCTTGACAGCCTTTTTTTTTGCCCCCCTAAAGCTGGCAATATTACTTAACCCCTCATTTGTACACAGCCTGACACTCGATCGCAAAAAGTAAACATTCCTTTCCCCATACAGCTAGGGGTGGAAACAGGCCAGACCAGGCTATGCTCTACCCCAAACAGGCCAGGCCTATTTGGCAGGAGACAGGCCTGGCCTGGCCTGTGGCCTGTATACAGGCCATTTTCTGAGCCTGGGTCTGGGCCTGTTTTCGGCCTGGCCTGGCCTGTGGCCTGTAGAAAAGCCTGTTTTTAGGCTAACAGACCACAGGCCAAAGGCCGAAAACATGCCTAAAAAAAATTATGAAATCATTTAAAATAAATTGAAAATGTTAAAATCTAATTAATCAACAAGGTACAACCTAATAATACAATAATTTAGGAAACATGAAATAAAAATCAATAGAAATGAAACACTGAATACTGAAAAGCTTGCTTTAAAAATAATTAAGAGAGCTAATAAATAAATAAAAATTGCTAGTAATGAGGTTTCAAAGTCAAGTATTCTAGTGTCTTTAAAAGTTAGCAACACGTGTACATTTTTCCATCTACAGTTTTGAACAAAACCAAATGTTAGATTTGATAAATATGATCTGGGTTATTAATTGGAGGTAAACCTCCATTCATTTCCATTTCACCAATTGCAGAATCGATTTAGTAGGAATTACATAGGTATCTGATGATAATAAAGAAAGTGAAAACAACAGGAATTTTTTGGGTAAAGAAAGAAATACTTGGAGACTTACAGTGAGTTTAATTAATGTCAGCTGCGGAGAGAGTGTCAAAATAAAGCAAGAAAACGCTTATATCGCGTCTTGTAAGATATATACTGATTTATAGAAAGGTAAATGAATGTATAAATATTTGATCTCCCCATTCACTAAGAGAAGTATTGATCCAATGGTAAAATTTTCATCAGTCATCACTAAGGTCCAATTCTTCTCATGCCCAACCCTTCTAAAATTTTTAATAGTGTGTATACATATAATTAAAAAAAAATTTTAAAAAAAATTAAAAAAAAAAGGCCCAGGCCTCCTAACAGGCCTTTAAGGCCTGTCAAGCGGCCTGGGCCTGGGCCTGTTTTGGAAAACAGGCCTTCCAGGCGGCCTGGGCCTGTGCCTGAGCCTGTAAACGGCCTGGCCTGTCCAGGATTTTACAGGCCAGGCCGCAGGCCCCTGACAGGCCGCCTGACCTGTTTCCACCCCTACATACAGCTCCACATGATATTGACACGTGTTCGGGATGATGACATTTGTACTTGTACCTTCCCTCCCTTGCCGGTAATGGAGACGGGTACAAGTTAAAAAGCCGAACCGAACATTAAATTGGTTAAAGCATTGGATGAAGGGTTAATGAGTCAAACCGGAGTCAGATCGGTCATATTAAAATAATGACATTTAGTTGACAATATTAAAATATAATACTTTTAATCATATTTAATTTCAAAATATTCATCTTTATCAATTAAAATCTTTTAGTCAATGTAATTAATAATCATTCATAATAAAAAAAAATCATTAAAATTCATTCATCAACCATAAAACGCTAAGAATCAATCATTAAAAAAAATCATATTTGTAGCAAAAAAAGAAAAGAAAAAAACACCAACTAGTTCTTCCCTTTATCACTAAATATTAATAAAAACAATAATAAAAAAAAGAGAAATTGCATTAAGTTATCACACAAGAAAATTAATATCATAAAGATCTCAAAGGTTGCTACTGATAACTCATTCACTTGTCAATTGTGCTCTTTAAATTGTTATTAAAAATATTTTGAGACCTTTCTAATATTAATTTTTTGTGGGACCTTAATGTAATTTTTTTAAAAAAAAAAAAGCAAAGGAAGCATATAAATTTCTTTTTTAAAAGAAATATATGACTCCATGAACCCGATTTTTTACCGGGTTGAAGGCGGGTTGGTCCGGATCAACCCGTTTTTGGTCTAACACCGAACTGAACTGAACCATGGACTGGTTTACCAATTCAACCGGCGGTTCAATTTTTTTATCCTTGCGCGAGGCTGATAAAGTTTGGTCCTACCAGGAAACTGGCGGGCCCCACTTCAGCAGAGAGCCACTTTCATCGATCTCTATAAACAGAACCCCTCTTTAAATTGGCATCCCATCAATGACGACTTAAATTTTGTTGGTCCACCTCAAACAATCCCATGTCAGAGTTCACATGTCACCCTCTTGACTAGTTTTTACGCCCTCCGCTCCTTCTTTAACGGAAACAAATTGATCAAAAAGTATGTAACCTTTCCTCTAGAGCCAGTAAACGGGCTGGCCCGCGGGTTGACGGGTTAACCCGCACAACCCATGGGCCAAATGGTGCGGGCCTGTGCGGCCCGCATTTAAATGGGCTGGGAAAACCCCAGCCCAAGCCTGATGTGGCGAGTGGCCCGCCATTTTTTTTTTTAATTTTTTTATTTTAAATATATATTTATAAATTTTAATAAATATAAATACTTACACGAATAATTAATATGAAGTTAATTGGTTTCAAAAAACATCTTCGGAATAAATTTTCATATATTATTTAGTAATTATAATATATTTAATAAATTTTATTTATTTTAATCCTAAACCTCTTTTAAAAAATATTCATTTTGATACATAAATAACAATAAGATGAAAATAAGTATATACAATCATGTGTTGTATGGTTCATAAAGATTTAATATTGTAAAAAATTTATTTAAGAAATTAGTTTTTTAAAAAAAAAAAAAAGTAGGCGGACTGGCCCGCCAACCCGCGGGTTATGCGGGCCGGGCTCGTGCAGCCTTCATTTTTGCGGGCTGCAGAAACCCGCCTCAACGCACGGGTTAAGCCCATTTTCCCGGCTCTACTTTCCCCCCTAAGAATCCCATTATCCATCTCAAACAACCCCAGCTCACCTCTTGACTAATGTCCAAGACTTGATGGTTATTAGGTTTCACAACTCACCACTTGACTAATTGTTAAAGTAATTAATTATGAAGACTTAATTGTCATTGGAGTTCACATCTCACCTCTTGATTTTTAATGCTAGTGTTTACTCCCTCCGTTCCCTTTTTGCACGAAACAATTTGACCAAAAAAGCCCATTGACATTAATTAAAAATAATAAATATATAAAAGTATGTAGCCTTTTTTTTGAAAAAAAAATAAGCGAATTGCTTTCTATATATTATGCATATATACTTGCTAAAGGTTATTTATAGGCACAATTGGATTGAGGTTGAGAAGAATAACCAATGGTGCGTGGGTTTGATAGAAGAGGAGTCACTCACAAGGTGACAAATGGCAGTTGTGCAAATAATATGAGCATACTGTGCACTCTTGTCGTGATAGAAACAACCAAGCATTGTAGGCACTGCCTCCTCCGTCAATGGCTGCCCTCTCCATGACTCATTGTGGTATCAACGTTACTCCATTTCACTCTAGACCTGTCTAACCTTTATACGTGTCCATATACCGTTGGTTGTACATCTATACGCATTTGTGTCACCCTTGGAACCATTGAACAATACGAATAATCAATATGAATTCCATTAACTCCATCTACTGTTTTTAGCTTTATCTTTTTTGCTTTCTGTCTGTCGCTCCTCGTTTTGCTCAAAAGAATATTCAATAGTTCAATTTACAATCTCCTTTATATTATAACTTATGTATCCATTATCATTTGCTGCATATCTTCAAAAAGGCATTGCACAATGTTTTGGTCAAAGGCTCTTGAAGATGGCATTTTAAAGGATAGTGTTTTATGAGAATCCCAAGGTTCTAGTTTAACCGCTGCGTTGAATTACAATCTCAAACCTTACCATAATCATGTACGGAAATGACACCAAACAAAACTAGTAATAAATAAAAAGATTGCAAATGTTGTAGATAGCATATAAACTCTGAAATAATTCAGTAGATCTTTCCAGCTCATCTACAATGTTGTATTCGTCCTAATGCCAGCAACACCTACACATAAACAATTAATCTGAGTCGCGTCCGAGGACACTGTCCTTAAGAGCTATTCCGCGATTATCGGTAAAGCAAGTTGTGGCATTCCCCATGATTAAACGGATTCTTCCTAAAAGAATACATGAACATAGAACTAGCGGAAGGTAATAGAACTCAACAAGGCAAAAAAGAATGCAAGAGGAGGAGGGGAGGAGCATAAAACTCTAATGTTGTATCTTGAACCTCTCATTTGAAGCCTTTATATAGGCCATGCACTTCATGGACGTTAGCCTATTTGAAAACCACATAATTACCAATTTAATTGCCTTACATTCATTTAACATTATGGAGCAATCAGTTTTCATCTTTCGTATTAAAAGCATTTAAAGAAAACTGTTTAAAAGTATATTAAGTGCATTAAGTTTGCACAACGTACATGCACATTTCTCAATATAATAAAACATGTTAAAAGTCATTAAATGTCCATTTCAAATTGCTTTTATTTCTAAAACGTTTTCATTTTTATAATGGAATTTCTAGCAAGTATTCTATGATCAGTCTGTGTTTAACTTGCACACAAAGAGGTAGGAAAAATTGTCGGATTTGTCTCCGGTGGCCCTTTTGTTGTGCATGAACCCACTCCTCCTCTTGATCCATTTACTAGGCCAAGATCACATAATATTATATATCCACTTGGATCCCCACAGTTCCAAATAATGTGGGACTATTCCTTTGACTCACCCACATATAATATTTACAACAGCAGAGTCATTAATGATTATATAAACAGATCCTATATAGTGCTTGTTTGGCAACTCATTTCATATATCCAAAATGTATTTTGTGGTGGGAAGATAAATTTTATGCTACATTAAATGATTGATTAATTACATATAATTTGTAATGATTTATTTTTTAGATCATTTGGAGGATTTAAAATAAATAAGAAAATAACAGTTTCTTTTGGTGTCGGGGCATTTATGTGGAGAGAAATATATTTGGAACTTGTTCAAGCTATGAATGAGTTCCAAATAAATTTTAAAAAAATATATGCTGAATTTATTCACAGTGTAAATGAGTTTAGCATCCGATAATCTTCTTTGTACGTTTGGTTTTGATCCCACTTTCCTCAAGTTACAGCAAAAATACTGCCACATATATAATTAGATGTTAAATATCTTTGTTTTTCTATAGAGTTTTGTGAAGAGGAGAAAAGATTCAGACCTTAAAGTTATATATAAGCTCTTGTAAATATACTCCCCGTCTAAAGACAAATAATTATATTATATAAATTAAAAAATTGATCAAAATTGATTAAAGCCAATAAGTAAGTGCAAAATTAACTAATTTTTCAGAGATGTTCTTATTTACGAGGGGAGAGAGTGTATGGGGGGGGGGATAAACAAACCAATAATCATTCAAGTGATCCCTAAAATCACGTCTGAGAAGGTGATTGAGAGAGAATTAATGAACGGGAAAATAGAAAACATGCCTTAAACTCTAATAAACAAAAATTGTTACTTACTATTTTGGTCCTCATTATATGTCCATTTAACTTACTACTTTGATACTTATTATATGTTCATTTTAAATAATTCTCACGTATCAAGAATTGTTAGTTAAATCATTAAATATAAATCAAATATATAAAATTTTTCAAATTTACCTTTATCAAATTTTTCTCTCGACATTTACAAATTATCATCACATATCCCTCCTCTTAGTCTCTTTTCAACAAGAATAAAAAATGGGCACTTATATTTAGGAGCAAAATTTCTTCTAAAAGTGGATATAGGATTACCTTTATGTGAGAGAATAATAGGAGTAAGAGAGTACACTGGAGTGACGGTGAGTTTCTGAACACTTGGATCCAAAAAGCCTCACCATTGTTAACTGTATATCAACTATTAGGATCCCTCCTGTAAACGACAAACCCTATTTCAACCAGCTAGAACACGCGTAGAAATTTCTTCGGCCAAAAAGAAAAACGCGTAGAAATCTCTCTCTCTCTCTCTCTATATGTGTATATATATAGACACACTCTCTTCAACCCCTCAAGACGCTTCACTCTTTCTTATCCAAGTCTCTCCCTCACTCGCACTACTTCCACAAATATATCTGAAGAAATAGCATCAAAGAATTTCTGTTTCACCATTTTAAAGGGCTCCCTCAGCAGCTAATTTCGAGGTACTTGTATATTACATCCGCTCACAAAATAAGCTAAGTTAACATTGTTATTTATTTTATGCATCATTTGTCTGTTTCATGCGGTTTTCGGTCTTGCTATATCCATATTGCTTGGAAGGATGCATGATTTCTCTTTGTACTTGGACTTGCGCTTTTTTCTGTTCTTCTTGAAATATTCGGGCGCTATTTTCAGTGACCCATTGTCTCATTCGGACGCATTGTCTCTATGTGGGACTAGTTCAGGAATAATTAATTTTAGATCCATATACAGACCACGCATTTATCATACAAGAGAAGCCAAATTTCATCTTTGAATTCTAGTTCATCTAATTCTATATATAAATATATGGTAGTGTCTCAAGTCTGTCTTAATTTGACTTGATTCTCATATGTATCCATAACCATATACTCCCGCTGTTTGTTATAATTATAAGGCACCAACTAGAAGTAATTTTTTATTCTAAATATAAGTCGCAAACTAACTCATTAATTATTGTTTTCAATTTTATCCTTATCATCGATTGAGGTTTAGCATTTTCTTTTAATAGTTTCCTAGAAATCCACATCATTTAAATAGGCTTAATTTTTAAAAAGATATTAATTTGGGATAAATTTAATTACTTAACTGTCATTTCCTGATATATGGAAATTAGTTAGATGCCCTCTAACAAGGACAAGAGGGAGTAGGCTTAAAAAATGAAAAATTAATCTATAGGAATGTTGCTTAATTTTGACCCACACGTAGTGGGTAAACAATTAATATTAGCATATGGATATGATAACATGAGTCACATATCCAATCTTATAATTGCATCCGTAATTATCATTATTATATACTATTTCAGTGTTTCTGAAAGTATAGATCTTCACTTTAAGACAAAGGAAGAATGAAATAATGTCCAAGTTAGAATAGAGAGATAATGGATATTTTCATTTTATTTATAATTCATATCATTAATGTTTTTTATATCAATATACAATTTCACTCTTCATTTATTATCGTGTATGTTGATTTTGTCTGGTGTAATGAATATTAAATAAATAAAGCTGGAAGTTATTGAATTTCAAGACAAGTTCGGTTGAGAAAGGAATTGGATGGAGTTACCAACCAATAATGCTACCTCCTCCAGCGAGACAAAAGCCACCGAAAACACATCAGGAGAACCTATTTCTGATCTCAAAGACTATACGATCATCACAATCACAGGCATGGAACGTAAGTTTCACGAAGCTGCAGTGAAAGGTAACTTCGAGGACTTAATGGGTGAGCAAATTGGGTCCATACTAACCCCAAATAAGAATACGATCCTTCATGTGCACTTCACAAATTATAATGACGGTAGTGTATCAGAGACATTTGTGGAAAAGGTTTTAGAAAAGTCTCCTGCACTTTTTTTAAGCACCAATGCGAAGGGTGAAACTATACTTCATATAGCAGCAAGATATGGACATCATAAAATAGTGAAAAAATTATTTGAGCTTGCCAAAGATCGCAAATACAGCAATGAAGTTGGAGCCAAGGAAAAAATTATAAGAGCACAAAATGATAAAAAGGACACAGCCTTGCATGAAGCAACTCGTTATGGTCACACAGAAGTTGTGCATATCTTGATAGAAGAAGAACCAGATCATTCACATTTTGGTCAAAATGTTGATGGTGAAACTCCACTTTATATTGCCGTTGAGAGACAATATTGGAACTTGGTAGGTAAAATATTGCAAAGCAAGTCACCACAATATAGCGGCCCCAACGGCAGAAATGCTTTGCATGCTGCAGTCCTTCATCGTGCCGCAGGTATTTTATTTGACGATTTTGTAATTTATCATTTATAATCATGAAAGTTTCATTTGTATATCCAATAAGTCTGATTTCCTTGGTGCTATTAACAACCATGACAATCTACCGGCACGCCTATAATAAATTTTTAAGAAAAATGTAATAACAGCTCATATACACTCTTTAAAATAATTTAGAATAAATGTTGTTGTCATCACTCTAAATAAAATTTTAACAACCATGACAATCTACCGGCACGCCTATAATAAATTTTTTAAGAAAAATGTAATAACAGCTCATATACACTCTTTAAAATATTTTAGAATAAATGTTGTTGTCATCACTCTAAATAAAATTTCTATCTAAATTAATGCGTAATTAGTTATGTTTTAAATTAGCCGTTCAAAATTTAAAGAATATTCATGTAAGAATGCATTTAGTTTATAACTTGATGTTATTTATCACAGAAGAAGTGTCAAAGTTGTTGGAAAGAAACCCATCAGCAGCAAAAGAAGCTGATGAAAATGGTTGGGTGCCACTTCACTTAGCAGCAATTGTTGATGATTGTTCAATAGTGGTGGAGAAGTTGGTAAGCAAAGAAGATCAAAGAAGCACGGCGTACATGAGAGATAAAGAGGGAAGAACGGCTCTTCACTTTGCAGCAATTTGTAGAAATACATCAGTAATGGAAAAGTTATTAGAACATTGTCCAGATTGCTGCGAATTGGTGGATGAAAAGGGCTACAATGCTCTTCACTACATTATGATGGGAGAAAAATATTCTATTTCTGAACTAAACAAGATTATGAAAGATACACCACTCGTAAGGAATTTGTGCAATGAGAAAGATGATGATGGGAACACACCCTTTCACCTCCTTGCTCGTCATGCTCCCCAAGAGGATGCCAATTGTGATGGTCATCCAACTGTGGAAGAAAAATTCCCATTATTGGATAACATGGCATTCAATAAAAACGGTCAGACTATTCTAGATGTTGCTTTGGCTGATGTGCCTCCACATTCAGCTTCCCAGGTAACATGAAACATCATATAGTTATTAAAAGTTTAAAAGAGAAAAAAACACTCACACATACACAATACACCAATTGATTGTGTTACAAGTCACACATCAAGTGTGTTTCCTTGAGAGAATGGTCTTACAATGCCTTCGGTTCTCTAACTCCAACAAATAACTTTTGAAGTTACCCTTTCAAGAATTTATGCTTGCTATTAATTGACCACATGTATTTTTCATATTCCAAACATTTGCACGCACTCATTCCCTTTTCCTAAACACCACCGATATGAAGTATGAACTAATCGATTGTAATTGATAATAATAAAAGTATTTGTGTAATATAGAGTGATAGAATAAAAGATCATATGCTATACTGTGTGTTTCAAGTTATTGCGAACAAAATAATTAAGAATATTCATGCATTAAGTTTGTTGGATCTGAATTTTCAGCTATCACACGCTGCTTAATTTTACAAGCAAATCATCATATGTACATATATGCAATTACACCATTCTTTTTCAAACTTGGTATGTCTTTTTTTTTTTTTTTGGCCAAATTCAAACTTGCTATGTTAAGAGACTGATGAGCTGTTAGATTTCATTTTGTTTTAGCCAATGCCATAACATATTTTAATAGGTTTTTGCATTGGTTTGATTAGGTGCAATGTCTACGTAATTATGTTGATTATATAAGGTATTAATGAATGCAAGCTTATTCATATAGCTTTTGTAGGGTGAATCTGGTTAAAAATGAAAGGCTTTTGTGTGTTAAATGGTGCAGAACAAATTATTAGTAAAATTGCAAGAAATTGGAGTAACGTTAGGAGTACGAGTTCTGGATAAACAACTTACAGAGAAGAAACAAGAGAAGAGAGACGATTCAGCAGTTAAGGCATATGATCATTTTGCAGGAATCGTATCAATCGTCTATTTGGTGGCGATTTTAATTGCGACAGTAACATTTACTGCAGGATTTACGTTGCCGGGGGGGTTGATTCAAGAAGGAGAACATGAGGGCTCTCCCATATTAAAGTATAATGCAGCTTTCATAGCATTTGTTATATCAGACTCTCTCTCATTCGTTCTCTCTACTTCTACCGCTGTTTTTCTATTTTGCTCGACAGTATTACATAGAAGTAAGTGGAAGGTATCTAATTATCTGATGGTTTGGTGTCTGTCTTTAACCTTGGCGGCATTGGGATTCATGGTCGTAGCATTTGGGACGGGCATATATGCTGTCCTTGGTCTTTCAAAAAGTTTTGGTGTTATCACCCTTTTGATTGCTTTGTCCTTTTTCTTCATCATTATTAATGTCTTTATAAGTGTCATAAAAAAATGGTATTATGGACCATCCTATAATCATAATGATTCTCTTCAGAGAGTAAGAGACATTCAGTTGTATGGTATTCCATGAGTCATCGTCAATAGAATTTTGTTGTTATGAATATTACAATATCATCAAGTGTGGATGTTCATAACCTTTGTCTTTTGGAATTCTACACTTAAAGCTATATTAGATGTTCATAATTACATAGACTCTTAGGATTCCATATTATGATTAAAGACTATAACCTCCAATGCCTTTATGTTGTACCATAATATGGATTAATTCTTATGTTTATGACATTGTAACTCGTGGAAGGATTTAGAGCCTATAAATAGAGTTGTAACACAAAGGGTTGGATGGACTAAGAATCACATATGAATGAGAAATGGTCATTTACTCTCTTCTCCAATTTCTTGTCTTGTCTTGTTTTCTATACTCTAGTTCTTCCACTTTATAACACGTTATCAGTACGATACTCTGCCGGATGAGTTCTCAGCATATTGTTGATTCTTATAGATTTTTGTTTGTTGCATAATGATATCTAGATTGTGTGGTAAGGAATTTTTCTTAGAGTTATCTTAGCAACTCCCTCTACTTTCTCTTACTGCATCTTTGTTTATTTACTCTTGATCAATCTGGGATAATCTGATGAGTCACTGTATGGAATTAGTTGATTCTTTTACCGGATGTTTTAAACATCAGATTCCATGGCTAGGATTGGAGATTATTGTTATTATTCTATCTTATTTCAATTTTCCTTACAAGTTCTTTAATATTATTGATGTTATTTTAATTTTGGCTTGAAGTCATATTGATCTAATTTTATATTTTGAAAGTATGATATGAAGTCATATTGTTTTGATTATATGGCCAAAAGCCATATTCATTTTCTATCTTGAGATTATATAACCAGAAGTTATATTAAATGGCTAGAAGCCATATATCTTTTCCTATCTGATAATATAGCTAGAAGCTATATTCATTTAATTCCTTATTATATGGCCAAAAGTCATATACTTTTGTTGGATGTTCAGAAGCCACATGATTCATTTATCCTGAAGATAAATGACTAAAAGTTATATAATACTGATATCTTATCATTGGCCTGAAGCCATAATATTTTAATTTTTGTTATAATATTTTACTTTCTATTATTTTTTTATCTTTACGAATTTTATTTAATTATCATTTGTATTATTATATTTGTATTGTTATATTTTCTGCTATTTTTTATTTTATTCATTGTTATTTATTTATTTTATGTTATTTATTTACTATTATTTATTTATTGTTTATATAATTTACATTTTTTGTTATATCTTACTTATAGTTGTTACAACTTATTATTCAATTATTGTTATACTCACAAGTCATAACACTATAAATAATATATATATATATATATATTATTCTAGTACTATTATATTGTTAACTTCACTTATGTCATTTACTATTATCGTTGTAATTATTTATTAGTTTTCTATCTTTTTGTCACTTATATTTATTCATATTGTGATATTTATTTACATTAATACGTCTATACTTATTTATTTACTTCTTCATTTATATTATTGATACATGCTCCCTCTATATATAATTTATATTCTTTATTTATATATATTATTGTATTATGATATATAATTATACAATGTATTTATGTTATTGTTTATAGTTGATTATAAATTTACTTAATTGTAGTATTATTTTAATTAAATATAGCAGCCAAAATACTTTTATAATTGTGATTAAGTGATCTGAAGTCACATCCTATAATAATGGTTCTTTTACAAAAAAAAAATACTGTGGATGCCAATAAATGGCATGGAAAAATCAAATTATTACAAATATCAAAGCCTTGAAGGTTGAATGTTCAAATATCAAAGTTTGATAAAGACTTTTGCTTTGGTCCAGAAGACTAATGCTTAAAAAAATTTATGATGTGCTATTGAAAGAAAGAAAGATATGTGAGACAATATAACGGTTATAATCATGTTATATTAGACAGATTGACAATTGAAAGTTGAGCCTTTTAATGGCATCAAAATCTAATTGAAGAAAGGCTAAATTAGTTATAAAGCCATAAATAACCATGAGAAAATGCAATGCTTATGAATCTAAATAGCTAAAAGGCTATGTCAATGGTGGACCGAAATGGGTAGTGAACAGAAGGAAAAGATTTGCTCCAACAACAATGGAGAACGAAGTGAGACCATTGTAGAAAGATTGACAGTTTATCATAAACAGAATATTTTGAGATTGTAGGTTGCTTCTTGTCTTCATGGTGAAATTGAGACAACAACAATTCGTTATTGTGGTGCTAAACTTATGTTGGCACAAACCCTCTAATGTGTGATTGAACATGCTTCTCTCTGGTTGTAATACCTTTGTGATTTGGTTCAGGTACGCATATATTCAGTAATTACCTACTCACA
>QFDD01003385.1:0-15603 GCA_006871305.1 Vachellia collinsii | reverse complement strand
TGGTATAATGAAGACCTAAAAATTTTTCACCTTGATTCTTGCATATAAAGAAATACTCCCGACTTGGTTTTGTCACTCCACTAACGTAAATATTTTCATATCAAAGAAAAAAAAAATAACTTGGTTTTGTTACAGGCCAAAGAAATAACTTGGTTAATGGTTACACCACGAGGTTCTGAACTCCAACTGTTTTACCATGGATTTCATCATGCGAAGGCGCGAGAAGCGAGTTTCGCAATCGTTCAAGTTCATATACATCCGATTCACTTCACATAAAGCACACGCTAATAAAATTATAAACTAATTAAAGCAGAGGGAATTCTGGGAACTCACTGGGTTTTTTTATATTATTATTATGATTCATAACTAAACGAACAGTTCTTGCAATAGATACAAACTAGGAGTGACGAGGAACTGAAAACGGCAATCTACAGAAATAGACAAATTTACGTATGGAGTTTCTTACTGGGCGCCTACTGAAGCTGGATCAACATTTAAGTACCGGCTAGAAGGAATACGGATTGCATAAGAAAGGCAATGCATAGGGATAAACAAATATACAGAGGGAATTCTAGGAACTCACTGTTTTTTTTATATTATTATTATGATTCATAACTAAACGAACAGTTCTTGCAATAGATACAAACTAGGAGTGACGAGGAACTGAAAACGGTAATCTACAGAAATAGACAAATTTACATATGGAGTTTCTTACTGGGCGCCTGCTGAAGCAGGATCAAGATGTAAGTACCGGCTAGAAGGAATACGGATTGAATGAGAATGGCAATGCATAGGGATAAACAAATATACACATCCAAGTTTCTTATTGGTTGTCAGCTGCAGCAGGATCAATTTCAAAGCGTTCAGACTCAGAAACACGTCTCTTGCAGCGAGCGATGAAAGCTTCAGCTTTAATGTCAATCCCAGGCTCAGCCACCCCCCAGCGACCCCTGTCCTCGTCACTGGGCCACACTTTACGTGCCTTCATTCCATCATCGTAGGAATCATAGTAGCCTCCTCTGTTCTTCTTCGACTTGAACATGTTGAAAACCGACATGAACCCCGAAGATGACTTCCTCTGTCTGTTGCTGTTGTTGCCTCCCATGGCTGTTTGTTTCTGACGAACAACGCACTCACTCACTGTCTTAATTTTTATGAGAAAGATCTGAGAGCTTGTGATGCCTTGGTTTTGAATTGCGATATGGCAAAGCGGTAATGTATTTATAGGGAGGCTTGCTTCGTAATAAAACTGCCCAACAGTGAAGAATCCGATGACTGGACTGATGAATGCTGACATGGCTAGTTAAGAAACGATGCCTCTGGTTTGGTGTCCAGTGAAAGTGATACTTTTCACTTTGACCGAATAAAGCCCTTCACTTGTTTCGCTTTAGACTAAAACAAGTTCGCTTAACTCATGACCCCCACTGAAGAGGGCTTGAAAGTGAAAGTCTATTTCACTTTTGAACTAATGACAGTTACTGAATTAAGAGCAGGACGAATATGTTCTATTTTCCCCCCTTTCACATGATATATTTTGTAAGGTTTTCATAATTATTTGCTTTTCTGATCATACCATATATATTCCCAATTGATCTACAGTAGATTCAACTAAGGATTCATTTTCACCCGCTCCTCTCTGACGCAGCCTTTATGAATATTTTTTGTCCCTTTATTCCTTCCTTAATCATAAGTTACCACCTACCGCCAATTGTTCACTTTTTGGGTCAAACAATCTAACAACTCTTGTTGATATACAAGGCTACAAGCCTGCTGCCAGTGCAGCGTTCCACTACCCAGAATTTTCAAATGAGCCAAATCCAACAAATTATCTTTAACCTCTTCGCTATTACTTGCCCAAAACGAATTATATATTGAAATAATTTGGACTGTAACCAAATTGCTTTACTATATGCTGTGCCATGTGTGTAAAGAAAACGTACGCAATGATAAATTGAGTGGAGCAAAATATAGGGTTTTGTCTTCTTTACAAGGGCAAATAAAATCTCCGTCCTTCAATTTTGATTCAAAAGAAACAAGCAAATCAAAACGAGCAGGAGGATACGGGAAGCCAAAAGCTAATGATACATTGATTGATTGTTGCAAAGCTTTTTTATTACAGGAATGACCTGCGATTCCTGACCATTCATAGTTGTGGGCTATATTGGTATAGATTCCACTTGTTCTGAGATACCTCCAGGTGACTTCCCTTGGATGGTTTCTATGGCTCCCTTTCCAATTCATACCTGATTGATTTAGACCCTCGAATAATACTTTGGCCCTTTTCATTTCTGTCCTATCTTCATCAGTCACTGTACGATCCCATGTTAGAAAAAATTTATCCCCACACTCGCTTTCAAGTTATCTGCCACTGATTTTCACTCTTCTTCTCGACGCCAGCTCGTATAGCAGTTGTAGATTTCTCAGTGTTTTAGGCGTGTTCTGTCCTACTAGTCCATGATCTTTAATTGATATAATGAACACTTATCTCTTAGTCAGATATTTCTATATACCAGAGTTCAATAAACTGTATCAGACCAACCGGTTCAGATTGTAAACTGGTCTTTGGTCCAACCTGTATGGGTAGTTGAACCGGGGATTGGTTTAGACCGGTCAAACCAATGAACCATTAAACTAGCAGTTTGATTGGTTCGGCTCTTTTTTTTTAAAAAAAAAATTAAACTTAAAAGGTGGAAACACTGAAAAAATGGAATCAAAGTGGGATGATATGATTCATTAATTTTTTTTTTTAAAAATATGATAACAAAACAAACCTTACATTTTTTGTTTTCTATTTAAACAAATTTCTGCATAAGGATATAAAATAAAATTAATTCATTTTATCTCAATTATTTTTATTACTGACATTTAATTAAATTCTAAAAATTTAAAATATGTGTAAAATAAAATAATATTCTAGGTTTTTTCTATTAATTTTTTAAAATAACATATAATTTACTAAATTATATTATTTTAATATAGCCGGTCTGACTCCGGATTGATCTCGATCTAAATCATCAATCTTTAAACCACTATATCACCCGGTTTAATACCCAGTCCGATTTTTTTAACCTTGGTAATTTTACCCTTTAACCAAAAAAAAAATGAACGTGGTGCATGAATCACCCCTAGGCTTAAAAACCTTGAATGAAAAATCAGACCGGACTGGTTGAGGTTGACCCAAGAACCGGCAATCTAGTCACCTATCCAATCAGGACAGCCCCTAAACCGGGATTTTTTTCACCCAAGATGAAACAATCTGACTCGGGGTAAACCAGTCCCAACTCGGGTTATTCAAGGCAAACCGGTGGTAACCCAAGTCAGGCTAATTTTTAGAAAAAGTTGATTTTTTTTATTTTTAGATTTGTGAACTTATATTACTTTTAACTAGATTTATTGCTTTAGTTTATCATCATATTAATAATTTTTTACTTTTATTTTTTGGATTACTAAATTAAACTACCATTAACTATTAGTGATTTTGTTTTAGTGTTTAATTATTTTCTTATTTTGTAGCTTTTGAAAGATTTTAAGAATAAACTTATATTTTCAATGTTGTATTTTATTATTGGCACAATTAAATAATTGTGTGAGATATGTATGCATCAAAATATTACGTATTTAATATCCTTTTTATTTAAATATTATGATATTAATTTGTTTATAATTAAATATGAGTATTTTTTACTAAATTGTACTATTTTAATATTACCGGTTTGACCAACGTGTTCACCTCAATCCGACTCATAACCTAGCCGGTTCAGATTTTAATATCTTGCTTAAAAACACAGAGAGCAAGTGTCTCAAGTAACTCTGGCACTGTCTCATTGTCGCCTAATAATAGAACCCTTACATGCAAGCTGCCACGTTAAGGGCATGCATGCGCATGAAGTGGCTGCATGATTCTGTTCCAATTTTGTTCATCAACATGATTTTCAATTTCAGATTCATCAATATTGCTTCTTATTAATCTTTTTCGTCGAGAAAGTTAGTTATAACACACCACCCACACACTTATCCCATGGCAGGAGGCTTTCGAGTGATCTCAACAACAACAATTCAACCACGAAAAAGCTTCAATCATGAAGATCCACCCAAAAAAATCGACCTTAATCCATGGGGTCTTCGGTTTCTGCTCTATGATTATGCTCAAAAGGGTGTTCTTTTCCACAAACCCACCATTTTATCACCTTCAAACCGCACCCAGACGCTGATCCAGCACCTTAAGGACTCGTTTTCTTCCACCCTCGACTTCTTCCTCCCCCTCGCCGGCCGTCTTTCCATCGTCCACCACGGCAGCGACAATGGCACCTCCTCCGTCTTCATCACTTGCAACAACGCCGGAGCGAGCTTTGTTCACGCCATCGCCGAGAACACTACAATTTCTGACATCCTTGAACCCACTTATGTTCCTCCTCTTTTCCAATCCTTCTTCCCACAAGGCAGATCCAAGACCTTCGAAGGAACTCGGATCCCATTATTGGCTGCCCAAGTTACAGAGCTTGTGGATGGAATCTTCATCGCTTGCTCAATAAACCATTGTATTGCTGATATGAAGACGGTATGGTTTTTCTTGAATACGTGGGCTAAGATCTCCCGAGAAGGTTTAAGCTTAAACCTCATAGATTCATATTCGAATCTCGCTTCATTCGAACAATGGTTTCCTCATGGTAATATTAAGCGACCTTTACGAATCCCATTCAGAGAAGCAATGGAGAATTATATTAAGAAGTACACTCAGCCACCTCCATTCCCTAAGAGGATCTTCCACTTTAAAAGGGAAAAAATTGCTGAGCTCAAAGCTAAAGCTAAATCAGAAGTCGAGGATGGTGCCATCAAGAACAGAATCTCTTCGCTTCAAGCTGTTTTAGGCCATATTTGGATATCTGTGATCAGAAACCAGGATTTTGATCCAGAGGAAGACGTAACTTACAGATTCGTTGCGACAGCTGTTTCCAGAGTCTCCCACCCACCAATACCAGACAACTATGTCGGAAACACCGTGCAATTCACACTTATGACGATGAAAGTAAGAGACTTATTGGGAGATGGAGGCCATGGGAAGTTCGCTTCGGAGATGAACAAGATTGTCTCATCATACACAGAGGAAAAGATCAAGAAGGAGTTTGAAGATTGGGCACAAAATCCAACCATAAGTTTTCAGACTGGCACAATTGGGAATGTCTTGGCAACCGGAAGCTCCACGAGGACCAACTTTTACACGGTGGATTTCGGATGGGGGCGGCCGGCGGCTGTTCGAAGCAGCATCGCCAATACAAATGTGTGGAAGCTGATGACTGACGTCGGGAAAGAAGAAGGCAGCTTTGACATTGAGGTGAACGCTTCTTATGAGATTCTAGAAGCTCTAGGAAGGGACCCTGAGTTCATGCGAATGGTGGATTAGGGTTCCTTCCAATGAATCTATAACTAGCACACGAGGTCGACGACTATGTATGATGGAAGGTGAAAGAGTGCTTTAGATGAAACGATTTGTTTGTTGTTTTAACACAAGTTCGTATTGATTAGTTTCTATATAGTTGCAATCCTAGTATTTGACAATGGATGTTATATATCTCTCATCAGTATGGTTTGGGGGAATTTACTTGTTTCTAATCCAATCGTTACATTTAACAAATTAATTATCTAATCTTTAATACAAGTACAAGCTAAATAACCTATTTTAGATTATATATTCTGAAACATTTATAGGTATTATTATATTATATTATCTCGTTTTTTAATAAAAGAATCTGTTGATTTTATTAGAAAGATTAAAACAAGTTAACTAATATTTATATTAAAGATCAAAGCAACAACATTTATGTTTGAACTTGATTTGATGCTGTGAATTTTCACCTAGTTTGCACCATATATAGTATTTGAAAGCTCCTTTTTTTGCTTGTAGGCAGACAGGCACAAGACGTTATGAAAAGTTTAGGAGGAGGCTTCGATGAGCAGGAATTAAAAAGCTTTCCCATGGGCAGCCTGAGATGCACAGATCGATATGAAGTCTGCATCTTAGAGATTTCTAAATTAGGCCAAACTCTTCTCTGATAGCTTGGAGATGGATTCTGAGGGTTGTTTCTTTGATGTTAGCTTTATTATCCAGCACTTGTTTGTTCGTTTTTGGTTTGCCTTTAGTTTTGATAAAGTCTCGCTCTTGTTTTGATATAATCAATTCCACGAGCTAAGATTATTATTGCCTTTGCCTTCGACTTCTGTTGGTTTATTGGGCAAATCTCTGAAGAGGCATTAAGCAAAAAATTGGAAAATCTTGTGGCTGCTGGGATTCGAGCCCAGGTCTCCACGGCCACAACGTGGAATTCTTACCACTAAACTACAGCCACTTTGCTGATTGAGTTGTCTCCTAAAATTAATTCTAAAAACAACCATAAAGGCTATTATTTACAAAAAAGCAATTAAGGTTGTTGTAATCCATAAAATAAAAGGTAATGGGTAAGATGTATGGATTAAAAATGGTTTAAATGTCTATATTGTTAATTACTTTTTGACGGATTAAGAAATCAACATAGATGCAAAAGATTATATCGGATAAAGTCATATTCAGCACTGCAATTTTATTTATCATGCATTTAGTATCTTGATTTTATTTACCTTGTCTATTCAACCATTACTTGTATTATTTTTTAACTACATTTAGCACCCTAATGATTTTTTATGATTGTGGGTGTTCAATGCATTACAAATAAGATTAAATGTTAGGAGCATTAAAAAATAACATCATGGCATTTGATGCATCATAAGTGAAATGAAGGTGATGGGTGTAACTAAAAAAATAGCATTAGCATGTTATATGCCACTTATGATCATCGATATGGCCCTTTTCACTAAGAAATTTTAGATTAATCAATTATTCCCATTTAGAATGCCTAAAGTGTTTTCAACAATATTCATCTATTGTTAGTTACTGCTCATGCCTACCGTATTACAGGTGCCAACTGTTACTTAAGGACAGAAACAATTAACAAAATTATAAGAAATATGTTTGTATTTGAAGTTTGTAAACGAAAAACCAATTAATTTCTATTTTTAAAAACAATATATAAGCATATATTAGTGTGTAGATAATGATATAACTTTTTGCCAATCTCAAAATGCAATCATGTAACGCTTGGTATCTGGTAGACCACTATAAATGCCTATCCCTACAATTACTCATGCAGACACTGCACCCCAAGTTTTAATCATTTAAATTATTCCTACATTTATTATTTTCAGGGCAAAAAACATCGAATCCACACATTTATATGATTATGCGGCTTGTTATCCTATCAATACAATCCATCCACTTGCCTTGAAAGAGATAAGGATCAAAACGCCAACTTTTTTTCTTTAAATAATTGAATCGACTAACTTCATCGTGGTAGCAGCAGGCGCATACAGAGACTGAGAGAAGGGAAATCCATCAAGACAGAAGATTACTAAATAATCATAACATGATTTTCATAAAAGCCATTATAAGGTCCCACACCCCAAATACGACACTGCACTGCCGATACCAACCTGGTGCAAGGGCCTAACAGGCAGGCTTCCCCTTAATCGAGACGACAAGAAACAAAACCAAGAAAAACAGGTCCCACTACAAATACGACAAGAGCCAGCAGCCTAACAGGCTTGCTTTATTCTTAGCATCACGACAGACCATAAAATCACGCGAGGTCAGGCGACAACAACAATTAAAAAAGCACCCTAAGATAGGCAAAGCTATTGCTATTATTCTTGCAGCAACTTAAAACAAAGCACTAACTACTCATCTTCAACTTCGTCTTTCCAGCATTTCAGAGTTGACCTAGGCGAGCCACATTCAATGGTCCTGACGAATTTTTGGTAGACAAGAGAACCACCCATTCCAAGCTCCTCAAGGCTCCCCTCTTTGCGACTGTAACCCTTCAAATCCAGCATACACAACTGCTCAAACGTCTTGCCCGCAACGTCCACATGCACAGCCACTGAAAACTCCATTGGTTCAAAGCATGACAGCACCCTCAAGACCAGCTCCTTCAGATTCAACGCTTTCAGATCGTACCCTGCTGTCTCAAAGCTAGCATAGCTGAATCCATCTTCTGGGGTAACATGAATGGTAGAAACAGCAGCACCCTCAACGGAGTTCATTGAATAACCACATGGATCAAACTCAAAGTCACATATTTGAGAATCTGGAAGGATCTTTCTGATTCCAGATCTCGAGGTCATGTGGGCTGCAGAGTCAGATTCATCTTTGTAGAAAACAGAAGCTTTGTCTCTGTCCAAACCGGTCATGCACATCTCGAGAGTGTAAACAGAGTCACATGCGCTCACTGAGTCGGCACAAGCAGAGTATACATGCCACTTCTGTGGGCTGTCCACGCCACCCATAATATAAGCCACGCTGTTCAATCCAAGTTTCCCGAAGTGGCTATCCAGGACTGATATTTCCTCAGAAAAGTGACGGTGTGGGAAGGACTGAGCTCCAGGAAAAATGAAGCTTCCGCGAGTGTACCTCACGGATCGAACGGCGAGGTTAAGGAGCTCAGCCATCTTCAGTATGGGTGGGATAGAAAGGAGTAACTTGGTGGTACCACAGGTTTTGATGATGATCTTGTATGGGTAGACAAAAAGGCTAGACTCAGAGAGAACATACGAGTCAACCTCGTCGTTTGACAGTGATGAAACAATGGTGCACTCTGCTGGTGCTAAAATCTCATCCAACTGGGATTTTGCAAGAGATCTCAGACCCTTTCCTTCTGGGTCAAGAAAGATTCCAGGCTGGAAGAAGGATATTTCCAGCCTCTTCTCATAGCCTTCAAAACCGATTGCTGAAACAGGCATCGTCATTTTGCCTCAGAAAACGGACACACAGTAGAACCAAACCACAGGTGTGAAGAGAGCACAATCGCAAAAAGGGGGAGTCGGAAAGACGTTGATTGAAGTAGAGCAGTGAATAAACCTACGAAAAACAGAAAAAAGCTAAAAAAAAATTGACGGATCGAGGACTGGGGATATCAGGATGGCTTGCGAGCGCACTGCAAAAGAGTATAAAGAAGGTATTAGCATGGTTCATTGTTCAATGAATCAAATGATCCAAAAATCCCAAATCACATATAGTATTTGCAATATAAAACTTACGTTGGAGTAAGCAGCAGATCTGAACTTCTTGATTCCACCGTTGGGTCGAACGTCTTCAATGCTGTAGCCAAGGGGAGCTTCGTAGAACAATGATTTACTACTACTAGACTTCTTTTTCCCACCTTTAGACTCCATTAGATCATGCAGTTCTGCTTCATCAAACAGATAGACAGAAATTATAGATAATCCCGAAAATAGATGGAAAAGAAAAGTTGCAGACAAGAGAAACATGAAAAAATTGGAAAAATCATAAATCGATATCATCTAAATGGCATAAGCCGGCAATCAGAAGGTGCATAACAATTTGGTTAAAAGAATGCATTACATAAATTCAATTACTTATAATTAAAATTGAAACTAACGAACGAGGAGCAATCCCGAATTGTTGGACAAGACAAAAGAAGACAAATACGTCAAAAAATACAGATCCACATACAAGCGGAAAGTTACGACCAGAACCATGTGAAAAAGGGCATGACTTCAAAAACTTTAAACTCAAGTCATTGAAAACCGGACCAAGAACAAAAAGCTCAAAACATAAGAACTACTAAATCTAGACAGCAGCAAAATCAGATACAAAACAATGAGAAAACCCAACAAAATCTAAAACAATCAATGAAACAAAATTGACGAAGATGGATATAATGTTCCTTAATCTAAAATAAGACAAACATTAAGAGAAAAGAATACGTAAGCAACCAGAATAACGCACCTGAATTTAAAATCGAGAATTCTTAATCGATATGTCTGCGATAACCTTCAACCCCGGCACGAATAGAATAATAGCGGAAAAATCGAAACCTTCAGGCCAGACAAAATATGTATCAGTATCAGAAACAAGAAAGACTACTAACAGATCGAGAAGAAGTAAACAAAAGATATCAAGAAGAAAAACAACAAATCGATTTCAGATGCAGAATTGCAAGACTACGGAAGGAATCGATACCAGAGATCGAAAACCCCAGAAATCGATGGAATAAGACGAACGAAAAGAGCAACGTCGCCGCACAGCCTCTGCCTCCTTAAGCGCTGAGATTAGCCGTATCTGTTTAGGGCAACGGAGCGAAGATGTAAATTTATAGGTGACGTGAAACGCAGGGGCCGTGGCAGCCACTCGTTGGGCGAAATTACAGTCCCACCCTTCACCGCTTCCAGGAAGTTTCATCATTGACTAACAAAAATAAAAGTATTAAGATTATTTAAAGTTTACCGTAATTTACTATTTATATAGTAAGTTCGAAAAATGAATTTTATCGAATATGATTTTTTTAACACTTTGATGAATAGATATTAAATTACTATCACTCTTTGTTAAAAAATAAAAATAGCATTCCCTCTTTTTGCCCCCAGCGATTTCGCTCCTATAATACAGATGGAATCGTTCTTTATGGGGAAAAAAATCTTTTTATTAAATATATATTTCAGATCTGATCTTTTTTTTTTTAGCTTAAATCTAATCTCAAAACTATAAGAAAATTACAAAAAAAAATTACTTATGATTATGATCAAATAAAACAAAGTAAAAAAAAAAGTAAGATGGGACTGGTTGATTAATAATTATCCGCATAACAGGCCGGTAAATGAAGAATATTCAGCACATTGAAAAAGGGGTATACATTATTGTTTGTTTACCCATCTAGTTGGAAAAAGAAGTTTCTGGCTTGAAGAATTATATATTAAAAAAATATATAATTCAGTCCGTGATATAAATCACAATTAATTTTTTATAAAAAAAATTAAAAAAATTAAATATATTAATATATTTATTATTTTTTAAATTAATTTGCATCACCTATAAATTGATATAATCTAATGATGCAATTAAATAATTTAGAATATATATATAATTTAAATTAATTTATTTAAATCCATTAATCTCCCAAAAAAAACTTGATTGGGCTTATATTAGTGATCCGAGTAATAATTATTTGGTAAAGTTAGATAGGAACTACAATTTGTGGAAATGTGAGGGTCAAAAATATTTTTTACCTAACTTTAATGTATAAAAATTTCAAGTCTCAATTAAAAAGTGGGAGATTTTATCACTTACATCAATCTAGATGATAAAATAAACTATATATATATATTAATTTCTTCTTAGATGATTCTCGTTTGTTATACTTGTTTATAAATTAATTGAATGACAATATATATTATGAAAGCATTAATTGTTTTCTAAATTAGAAATTTTTTTAATCTAGTATAAATTAGAATATATATTGATATTGGAGAATGTGTATTTATCATTTAATGTTCATTATGGATATATAAAGATATGGATATGGTTGTTTTACAGGATCCTCCTGACTTTTGTTTGGAATAAATGCATTTAGATTTAGTAGGGAGTTTTAGGAGTTCTATGCTCCAGTCTGTAACCTAAGTTTAGATTCTGATATGAACTTCAAGCAGTGATGCTTACCTTGTTAATAAAAAAAAAAAAAAGATATTTTTCAATTCTTTTTTCTTTTATTTTCCAACATAATATATTTTGGTTTAACTTTGGTGTCCTCAATATGTGGAGTGGGTAACCCACAATGATGATCAAGGATTGAACACAATTATGAGGACCTTTTTCTTTAGCATGATGAGTGGTCTATAATATAACTTCATAAGTGGTTACAGAATCAACCACCTTTTTACTATATTATTATAGCTATCATCATTTTTAATATTACCTTCCTTTTTTTAAAAAAAAATAGATACTCCCATCTGTTCAGAAAATCATGATAAAATGATTATTTGTATTAAGGATTGTGCCTCTTTTTTATTAATAGAGGATTTGAATAGGATCAAGCAATATCTACCCTCACATATACTTATAAAAGAAAAGTTATTCATTAGTCTCAAATAAGGAAAATAAATATAGACATAGGTCCTTCAATTTTATTTAATGCTTATAAACATTAAGAGATACAGCATTTATAAATTTTACTGATGAATTTGTATAAAAAAAAATATTACTTATGAATGGTGCGACTCTAATTTTAAATGTGAAAATTTGAGTTAGAAAATTGGTAAGACTGGTTAATTTCATCTAACATTGAGAGTCAAAGATTTATTTATTTATAAATTATTTTCAATTGAAAAGTTTAAATTTCATTGAAAGTACATTTAAATTTAACAATTCTTCAACAATTTCTATATTTTACACTTCCTTCAATTATTTTTATTAGAAATATTCTCTTTCGTAGGTTAATCCTTTATATAACCAATAATTTGGCTTTGTCAAAATATTTAATACCCTTTTTAAAAAAAATTCACTTTAAATTATTATTTCATATCTTTCTTCCACTATCATCCCTTTTTTTCGACTTATTGTCTCTCACATTCTAATCTTACACATTTATTGTTTTTAATTAATTTTAACCATTAAATCATTTTGTTTGATTTGGATTGTTGTCGCTTAGCAAAAATAATCGAAAAGAGTAAAAATTATACTTTATCACAATAAAGTCTGCATAATAACAAATAAAGGAAAAATTATGATTCCGATGTAATTTACAAATGAAACTAAAAAATTTTTGTTTTCTCTTCCTTTTAAGTAGGACCACTGTAATTTCTGATCAATTAAATTGATCATTACGTTTGCCCTTTTTGCTATACTTTGAATTAGTTAAGGTTGGAATTTTGAGATGAATTTCATTTATTTTCTTTTTTTGGAAGAAAGTGAAATGGATTTATCAAAGTTGACAGAAAAAGTCAAAGAAGGCTGCGAAACTAAGATTAGGATCCAAGGATGAGGAAAAAAGGAAAGGAAAAGAAAAGGATGAGAGAGGGAATCCGATTCGCATGACATTATTAGTGTCACATAAGATCGATGAGATTTAAAGGCTCATAAGATTCCCTTTTTTTTCTTCCTCTTTTTCCTTTTTCTTTTTCGTGGGTTAACACATGATTCCTAATCTCTTATGCCCTGTTTGGTACACTGGAATTGAGGTTAGAGAAGTGGAAATGGAAGCGGAATCCACAGAATGGGTTGTTTGGTGCACTGGAAGCCACTTCCATAGAAATGACACTTCCACCATTTTTAAGTTCCATGGTTTACCCTATGGAACTAGTCTCACTCCCATGGAAGTGAGATTTTCTTCCTATTATACCCTTCCTAGTTTATTCCATCATATCAAACATGTTTTAAAACTCACTTCCAGTATCAATTACAGTTCCAGTTCCAATTTCAATTCCACTTCCATTTCCTACAAAACAACTTCCATGTAACAAACGGGGCATTAGATTTCCATAAATTTTAATTTTCATCCTTCAAATTTTGAACCTATAGTTTTGATTCATATAATTTTATAAAGATTTAAATGTTTAATGATGTTAATTCTCACAATAAAGATTAAAACTAAATGTTTTTAAAAGTATAAGGAGCAAAATAAAAAAAAAAATTGTCTCTATATCTTTTATCAATTTTGGTTCTAATATGCTTTTAATGAATTTTGATTTTTGCTCATCTACTTAATGATGTTAATTAATGACGTTAAATATTTAAATCTTTATAAAAATTTAGGGATTAAAATCATAGATTTAAAATTTAAAGGATGAAATTTAAAATTATACATAGTTGAAGGATGCAAGAATGATATTAACCCTCCTTTTCTTTTCTTTCTTTTATTTTAGCAAAGGGCCTATTTGTCCACTGAATCTCCACGTGTCTTCCGTTCTTCACTCTCTCCATTACCAACACTACTTTTGACATCTGATGCCTCCAAAGCACAGGCCACGTGGTCCCTTCCATTTTTCCTATTTTGATTCTGCGCCTCTCTCTCTCTCTCTAGCCACCCATTCAATTATTTTTTTATTAGAAAAAATTTCTATAGAATCCTAAATAAAAAAATTAATATCAATAAATTTTTTAAGTATTGTTAATAATAACTACTTCAGTTGTCAATAGTAGATACTTGAGTTGTCAATAGGAGATTCATGATATTAATTTTTTTACTTATGACCCTACGGTAATTCACTTTTTTACTATTTTATTGTACAAATCATCTTTGAAATGCCATGTTGACCCCCATGGGTTAGTCTCGATTAAATTGTCCATGCGAACTGAGTGGTTATTTTCAGCAGGTGAAAGGTTGTTGTAACTTATCCGGTAAAACAAAATATTTCCAAATCGGTTAATTACTTGGATACATGGTAATAAGATTCTCATCCAAAAAAAATATGTACATGTTCAAATTGTATTCAATTAAAAATTTCAGTGTAAGATAGAGTACCTCAAATCACAATTTTCCAAACTCAATTTGAACTCAAATCCTCAAGCATTAACTTTAATAAAAATAGCCATGCTCATGTCTCGTTTGAACACAATGTTTTACATTTAAAGTTCTTGTAAATGTATAAGATATTTTTAAGAGAGTATTTTCTATAATTGAGTTCAACAGTCCAGTTGTATCCAATCCTAAGTTGTTTGATTCAGTCACATCCAATTCAAATAAACAATATAAAAATATCGGATTGATTGTTTGGGTTGGAACGGGTTCAGGATCTAGTAAAAAGATCAATTGATCTAGTCAAATCCAATTTGAATTATATTTTAAATATTTATTTTTAAAATTTTTATGTTAATGATAATACTTATTATTGTTGAATGAGGGGGATGAAAGATTTATACTTAAATTTAATATTTTGGGTTGTTTTTTATATGAATTTAGGTTTTCCTATGTCAATTTTTTTTATTATTATGTTAAAATTTTACCTCTTATAAAGGAAAACAAAAAATTGAACAAGTCAAACTCGAACTCAGGTTGACGTTGGACTAAGTGCATGTTTGGGCACTCTTCAAAAGTGCCTATAGAAGCATTTTCACGTAAATTAAGACAAAACTTCTCTCACATACTTATCTCGAATTACGTACAATCACTTTTCAAAAGCTATTCACAAATATATCTTAAGTCAAACCCCAAATTGTCTTATACAACACGAAATCTTTACCAAATCAGATCTTAGATTGGGTATCAATCCGGCTTAATGTGATCCACGCATACCCCTTGGTGCAATTCATTTATAATGCTTTCAAGAATTTTTTGTGGACCTCATATAAGAAAGAAAAAAGAATGTGTGTGGACCAAAATTTTTCATAAATTCATAAGCTCTTTTAAAATTTGTGTACGGTGAAATTTAATTTGGTTGTTGAGCATTGGCCCCCACACACCCAGTCACCTAGGGCTTCCACCAACTTCCGTGGGACCACAATTATAAACCACCCATCTCATTAAATTTAATCATCAATTCACTATGTGTTGACATTGGGTTTATATTAAAATAAATATTAAACAGAAATAAAATTTAATAATTAAATTTTTAGAAAGATTTCATGAGATTTAAATTTTTTATTAATGTGTATGAAACATACTAAAAATGATTTTTAAGTATAATTAGAGAAGTAGAATATTTTAAATTAAAAAAACCATTAGTTCAACTAATTCAAATTTTGATTTGATTGTTATTTTCTATCTTGGGAAACATCTTGATATG
>QFDD01003384.1:0-18504 GCA_006871305.1 Vachellia collinsii | reverse complement strand
AATTATATTAATAATCGGAGCTTTACGAAAGAGACATCAGATCATAGGATTAATTAAGAGTCGGTGCCTTCTGTTTTAAAAAAACTATAGGATGTTCCCAGCTCTAAGTGTGCATTCAGTGAGCACAATAATCGTATGTGAAACAGCCTCCAATGTGAGGGCAAATTCTGGAATATTCATTTGTTGTGATTGTCCCATAGCTTCCAGCTTAGTAGGCCAAGTTTCATCATCCAAACTTAGCTACTGTTCTCTGGGTTGAGTTTATGGAATATCCAATCAACAAGAGAAGTCGGAAGGTGGTGGTGGCTTCTTAATTCACAGGGAGTCCCAAGAGTCTCCAACATTCATCAGCTAGAGGGCAGTGACTCGAGACATGATCAATATCCTCTATACCTTCTCCAAAGACAGTGCAAGTAGCATCTTCAGTCATATGCCATATGCCGTCTAATTCGCTTAACGCTGGTCACAATATGCTATTTGACAGCTAGTCATACGAAAGTCCTAACATTTGTTGACTTCCTAGCTATTTCCATATCTATGACATTATGTTATCAGCCAGGTCCCGGCTGAATCGCATTTCTCTCCTCCCTCAACTCACTCATGAATATATATGATGTTGCAATTATGTGAAGATTTACAATATTAACAAACTCCTAATGAATAACATTAAAAGGTTGTTGAGGCGGGGAAAAAACACTAAAAGGTTGACACGTGTTTAGAAATTTAAGGCTTTAGAAAAGGACACACCAAGTTTACTCAACAGCGGGTGTTATTATAGCTTTGAGTTATTACTTATTAGGAACGGGTAAGATTAATGCTAATTAAGGATTCTGTTTCAAATGGATAGATGATTGCTGAAGGTCTCTTTTTTAAAGATTCTTCCGTTTGTAATGTTTTTTCGCCAGGAATTAATTGGTCTTTCATTTCGTTTAATGACATTTTTTCAAGTCCCATGTGGACCGAAGTAAAAGGAGGCCCATCTCTCTTACACTCTTGTGGGCTATATAAAGTTTTTTTCCCTATTCCAAAATGAACACTGCTTTCGGCCGAAAAATGAATACAGTTTCGTCTGCATGCTTGAAATTGACTCGATTTTTGGCAATGGAAAAGAAACTGACTTTATTTATTTTGTGACATTATGAGCATTATTCATTGGTTTTGGTCAATGGAGACCAATTTTTCGTGAGATACAAAGCTTTATTTTTAATCAAAGCATCAACACAACACATGCAACAGGCACACACACAATGACTTCAATATTAGCATTGCTCTATTAATTAATGTTTTAATTCATTCCGTATCTATTAATTAATTCTAGATCAAATCATTTTACTAACTTTTATTTAAATATCTATTTATGATAAATTTAAAAACTTTATAATCACCCATGCATTATGCATGGCTTAATCTTTAGATTCAAAATGTTATTGATAACAAGAGAAGAGATTCATGGACAAATCCCAATTATATAGATATGATCGAATTTAGAACCTCTCAATTAAAAAAAAAAATTGTTTAAAACGTATCATGACACCGGCACACACTGGCTTTCTATACACTTGATGAATGCATCACAGATTACAAGTATAATATATGACAAGTTGAGGCATTGGAAGTTTCGCGGAACTTAATTCCGGCCAGAAACAATATTATTTAATTTCTTATAGTAACATTAGTGTAGGCAAATGAGTTGAAGCCTATGGGTCATTAGTGTTTAGGGGATGCCTCTCTGGTAGAGTAGATTGAGCCCTATGTATGCTGAAGAGGCAAAAACGACTTTCTCTTGGGCTTTGTTTGTGAAGGGAAAGTGTAAAGGACTTGTTTATCACTCATTAATCATTAACCATGCTTGTAAATATTCCTTGATTTTCATCTCACTTTTATTTGGAGGTTGATGGAGACACTGGAATTTTGTTTTCAATTTATCAAAAAGAAAAGAAAAGAATTGAAAGAGATTGGAGGTGTCTTACGGTTCTTCTCTGCTTTTGTGCTTTTCACTCCACGTGGCATCGACCAAGTGCTTCTCCTCCAACGTTGTCCTCCGGACACCACGCCTAAAAGAATGCATACAAATGCATTCACATCAATTGGTCAATCAGAATTAAAGTCCTCACGAAGCACTCAGCCCTGGTATTGTTGGAATTCACATCATCCATGGTCGGTATTAAACAACTCCTCTTGACCTATTACAAGTTACTTTGAATCTATTCACATAGGTTAAAGAAAATTTTAAATCTCATTAACCCTTTTAATAATCAGTTTTCTAATTTTATCTCTATTCAATATCAACTATAGTACATGATAGCAAAATCAACTCATAATGAATAAAGAGTAAAATCGTACATTCACATAAAAAATTTAATGGAGTGAGTTATAAATATGAGTAAATAAAATCGTCTTTCTCTACCATATAAATAGGACGATAAAAGTAATATGCATACTCACCAATTAATATTGGACACATCTTTATAGCATGTTTATATGTAAAATTTATGCATATTTGGAAAAGAGGGACTCCGTGTCTAATTAATCATCCTCAAAAATAGATGATTATATGCATGCAACTTTAGTACGATGAAAGGGTAATTTCTGTGCTAAAAATATGTTTGGTAGATAAAAAGAAATCACGAATTTATTTTGTATTGAAAGTTTTAGTATGAAACAAAACTCAATGTATTTATAAAATCAGTTGAAAGTCACACAGCATAATATTCACAAGTTATATATGCATAAAGTAACTCAATGCAAACTCCACGCAATAGGGAGAGTATCTAATTTCGACCAATTAAAATATATATACACGCAAGAAGGTGGGGGAACTATAGATCAATATAATAATAAAGTTAAAAAAACAAAAGAGGAAGAGAGAAGTTCCAATAAGTTAGGCAGATATCAAGATCATGAATGTGTTAGAGTTGAAAAGAGAGCAGAAATTGTAGGGGCCGAAAGCTTGAAATTAAAAGGGTAGTTAGCAAAATCTAGTAATGCTTAAGAGTCAATCTCCCTAACAATGGGAATTATGGAGTAATTGAAGCACTTACATATATGGCAAGTTAATTGGAATGGTCAATGCAATAACCAAGTTGGTCACCGATGTTCGTGGCCTCACTCTCTCTCTCTCATTAATCCCTTATTTAATTTGTTCCGCTAACCACGCAGAAATTAGTTCTCGTCCCACTGTCACTTTGTGTTTCTTTCCTTGTATTTCTTATTTAGAACTTGTTTGTCAATCCTTTATAATTGTTTTTAGAATCACTTTCACATACTTATATCGAATTGCGTACAATCATCTTTCAAAAGTTAATTCAAAGAAGTTATTAGTCACGGGACAACTTCTATTGCTTTGTTCCCCACGCCTTCATCATTCTCGTTGAATTCTCTCTTTATTATTGTTTTCCCCCAAATTTCACGTTTATATACATTCAAGATACACGTAAGGAAACCTAAAACATATACTCCTCCATGTCCATAATGTAAGTCATTCCTAAAAGAATTCTTTTGTCTATAATATAAATCACCTAACGAGTATTTAATTGTTATTTATAATTTTATCCGTGTAATTAATGTTTAGATGTGTGTAATTTGTTGTATTTTTATCTCCACTTCAAAATCTTAATTCAAAATGGGTGAAGTTAGGAAAAAAAATTTGATTTAAGACAAATTTAATGAGTTAACTGTAATTTCTTAATTCTCATGAATTAATTGAAGTGACTTGGATTGCATGTGGAATTCAGAATAGAATTCAACAAATTTACTTGTGAAGAAGTCACTCAGTAGTCTTTGCCTCTGAACCATATGAGTTTAATAAGCTTGCGGGTAAACTATTAATTAATTGATTAGAAAGTGGCCGGCCACTTTCTGCCGTCGACCATATGACATGAATTGGTTTATCAATCTAAATTAATTCTTCATATTATTAATCTACATAATCAGCCTTGAGCTTATATATGGTTTGATCGTCGCGTATTTTCTACAATTCTGGAGAAAGGAAAAAACAATACAACGCCATGCTTTGGATTTTGGAAGAAACTGCATCATATTTTCTAGTCGTCCCTCCCTCCAAAAAGTCAAGTAAAAGTAGACATATATCTTCTAATTAACGTCTTTGATCAAAAGGTTGGAATTTTTGTACGTTTCAATTCAAAACCTATGACATGTGAATCATACACGCTGCAATATGATATGACTTCAAATCCCAACATGAATGCAAAAATCTTATTTATAAATTATAAGTTGTGAGTATATGTTCATTAGTGGATTTTAAATTATAAGGACTACGTACTGTCTCGATCGATTGTAATAAGAGTTGCAGTTCAATTTAATGAAATTAAAAATACTCCCTCTAGTTATTTTCAATCATATATATGTTGGGGGTTTCATAATAATAAAGATAGGAGGGAGCCAGTATTGTTCTTTAATTTCTTTCTTTTTAATTAAAGGCGGTTGAATGGAAGTAGGGAGGAAGGAGGTTCGGCACTGATAGCGGGGGAGGTTTGAAAGAAGACAATTCCATTCTGTGGTGTCAACGTCGGCCTCTTCAATTCAATTATTTGACCCCTCCATCACCATCCACTACTCATCCCTCTAACAGGCCTACGCCATCATGCATTAAGCCTCCAATTAAGCACCATCTCCCTATATATATATATGTAAACCCACAAACACACACAACATACCTCCAGCAACAACCAGCCACCTTCAGCTGCAAACAAATAACATCTTCATTACTCATCACTTTAGCTTCTTCTTCCCATCATACATACACATATCCATGGCCTCCCACATCATTAGCTTCACCACTCTCCTCCTCCTCGCCTTCTCTCTCTCTCCCTCCTTCCCTTCCTCTCTCGGTACCCTCTCTCCCCCTTCTTTTCACATGCATCATGCAATGTACTATACATTCTTAGTTTATATATGCACTTTCTTACAATGTTGTTGATATGGTCCTTACGTGATGCAGGGGCAGGGATCGAGTGCGAGAAGCTGGGCCAGGAGAGGTGCTCCTATGCGGTGTCCTCCACGGGCAAACGCTGCGTCCTCGAGAAGCAGGTCAAGAGGAGCGGCAACGCCCTCTACACCTGTCGCACATCCGACATCCAAGCCGACGGGCTGAAGGACCACGTGGAGACCGATGAGTGCGTCAAGGCCTGTGCCTTGGACCGAAACACCCTCGGCATCTCCTCCGACGCCCTCCTCGACTCTCGCTTCACCCACAACCTCTGCTGCCCTCACTGCTACCACAACTGCCCCAACGTCGTCGACCTCTACTTCAACCTCGCCGCCGGCGAAGGAGTCTTTCTTCCCAAGCTCTGTGAGGTCCAAGGTGCCACAGCACGCCGGGCCATGGCTGAACTCAGAAGCTCCGGCACTGTGGCGCCTGGACCTGTCACCTCCGCCAAGTACGCTGAAACTCCTCAGGTCCATACTCTCAACTCTCCGCTCTCCGCTGCCGACCAGCCTGTGGCTTCACCACCATCCTACCATTAATTAAATGTGTGTGTGTGTGTGTGTCTGTGTGTTTCTTCTTTAATGTTGTTCCCCAAGCGGCCAAGCCATATATAGAGTAGATGATATAATATTATATGTTAGTTTGAGCACTTGGCGTGTTGTTTGCTTTGGTTTGTGCTGTAATAACACAAGTTATATATATACCACCAACGGCTTCGTTCATGAGGAGCTTTATTCCAATGTGATATGATCCCATTTTGCTGTACAATTCGTGTTCTCCCTCATGGTTCATCTTCTAAAGCAATAACGTTTAGTTGTCTTTCTTTTCACTTTGACTTTCGTGTTGGATTGTGCCATTAATTTAGGCATTTACAATGGCACCAAAATATCCACTCCCAAGAACTTTTACTCTGTGGTTCGAGTGAACGAGAGTAGAAGCTGATATGCTCAACAACGTAGCATTCCTAGTCTGGAGATTAAATTCCCTTGCGTTGACTTCATTTCTATTTCGTCTTCCTGTTCCTTCTCTCTACGCACACACACTGTTTTCTCTGTTTGCCAATATCTTCATGGCAATTTCAAAGACATCTTCCTCCAAGGGTGATCATGCATGTTAATATAAGTGGTTAAGTGCATGTATGAAATTATGGATAAAATCATCTTACTTCATTTATCCTTACTAGTTACAAGCTTCAAACTAATTTTTAGGATTTAAACTCGTATTTATTATCCTTCTTTTTGCATGAACAACATAATTATGTATGCAATTCCATGAATATAATATATTGATCTGTATAAATATCCTATATGTCACAAATGAACTCTGGTTGTTGTAAGGGAAAAATTGTAGGTTTCAACACCCAAGTCGCATAAGGAGCGAGTGTGATGGGGGGCGTGTCACCCTTCTTTGCAATAAAGAGTTAGAATGGATGCAACTAATATATAAATTTCTTCAAGTGGCAGAGGTTTTAATTTTCATTACGTTTATTTTTTCCCTTTTTCATTTGCCTAAATTTGTTCGAGAGAGTACATTTTCTAAGCAATCAAAGGACATAATGGGATAGTGAAAATTAAAACAATAAAGTAAAAATAATCTCAAAATAACCATTGACCTTCTTCCACTGTGTATTTTAAGTCGGTATTTTTACAATGGACGGAAGTGAGTACAGCGCGCGCGCACTCTCAATTAAGCATGCTATTTGGATTGATTAAAGAAGATCGATGCATTAAAGGTTTCCTATTACATTTTGGTTAGAATACATATCCAGCTTATATTAGTAGAAAAAGAAGTTTGCGATGAAGGAAAAACAATAGATTACCACTGGTTTTAACAGCCACTTAAATCTAAACAATGTTTAACTATCATTGATCATTTGATCCAAATTAGAGCTCATATCAATATCTAAACTCAAAAATCGCAATTAAACTGTTGCGTATGATGTTAAGAATAAGGCGGGATTAAGAACAGTTCCCCTGTTTTTTTTTTTTTGGCCACCTTCAACTAAAATTATTATCTTGTTTAAGTTACTCTCAAGCAATAAATGTAAGCACATCTTTTAATGGGAATTTGAATTTTGGTTTACCATATTATAAAGGAATAATCTTTTCACTAGATTCAACACTCGTACCAATAGTGCTGCAGAATTTGCATCACTTGAGCTTTAATTTTTCAATATTTATGGGCTATAATGGGTAAATTATCCATTGCCGCCCAAGGCTTTGGTGCTTTCTTTTTGTTTTGGTTCAACAATATTTTTCAATAAAATAGGCTTTATTCCCCCTTTAATAGGATTCCCTTTAGATGATTTATATGAGATCATTATAAAGGCCCGTATTCTAGCCCACTTTTAAGGCCTGTTATTCGAAAAGTCATCGCCTGTTTTTTTTTTGGGCCCAAGCCTTTTTGTTAATTGTCATAGGGGAAAACGGTTTCAAATCCAACATGACAAAATTACTGCACAGGCAGCCAGCAAAAGAGAATTTGATTGATAAGAAATTAATTCATAATTCAAAAGATAGTGAGTACAAATTCCATCACCAATATGAGGATCTTATTAATAAATCAGATCTAAGTATCTTTAAAAGTGCTCTTTAAACCTAAAAGCATTTTCTAGACTTTGTAAGTTTTCAGGACTCAAATCATCTGAACATTTTTGTATTAAAAAAAAAAAAAAGAATTACAAGAGGGCAAATTTACCCTAGTGTTATTTTATTTTCTTTTTTTCTTCAAAACAATGCCATTTAAAGACCCACTTTAATATATATATATATATATCCAAAGAATGGTTAATTAATGTGAAGGGCACATTGTGGTTGAATTAGGATACTTCGGTGGAGTTCACGAGCGACGAGGCAACAGTAAGGGGCGGCGACATGGCTCCGAAGTCCACCTGGGAATGTGACGGCGACACGCGAGAGACACCAACCATAATCCATCTGCATACGCCACTTGTTCAAGGTTCATCTGGCCAGTTCCTGCCTAGTCGACCTCCTTTCCCCTTATCCTTTCCACCCCATTCTTCCCAACATCAAATAATTTATCCAAACAGCAATAAATAACCAATCAAATGTTTAAATAACGATCCTATGTTTTCTTTTATTTCCTAGTCTTGTTGTCCACTCTTACATGACTTGTATTGTTTTTTTTCTCTTGAAGGGGTACATGTATTTTTTAATCGGAGATGCTTCTATTTAAAATATTATCAAACACAAATATAAACACATTTTTTTAATAAGGATTTAAATATTTGTTCAGCGGATTTGACTCAGATTATTGAATAATTGTAAGGATACAATACAAAGCACGCACAATGCCATCTTTAAAAAAGGAAACGGATCAAAACCTGATTTTAGATCTAACTATTTCAGCTCCAACACCACAAACAGGATCAAGCTAAGCTGCCTTTGCGGGCTTATTTTTCAAAGCCCCATTCCAACTTAACTTCTTCCACTGTCTGAGGGAAGGTAGAACCTCAGCCTACCTATACGGTTAAAAGGCAATGAATTAATGAACCAGGGAATGGATGATGATTGATGAAAATTCCAAATTGTTTCCATGCTGTATGTATCGTCGTAAAATAAAAAGGAACCATATTTAAAATTTGTTTTGGGTGGCTTGCTGTGTCCTTAATTTCATTTTTCCTTCTTGCGTCTATTGAAAAGAAAAAGAAAGCAATGACTAGCCCAAACTCAAACCCAAGGGACAAAGTAGCCAGCCATTAGGGTCAAGGAAGGACCAACAAAGAACCCAAGGGCAAGGAGTGTTCCTAGTAAGTGCTCCGGCGCAAGAGCGAACCAATTCAATTAAAAACAGCTTTAGAAAAATATTCAACAACGCGTGCTCTTGACATCGACGCATCAAAATTTGCCACGTCCAAGGAACCGCCTCTCCCCTTCTTTGCGTCTCTATATTATATATTGCGAGTGATCCGGCAGCACGATACATTCACGTACTTCTCTTAATTGACTCAAAAAAAAAATTCTTGCCAAGAACCCTTCGGGATTCATTCATCCTTCCCAATCCCAAATCATGGAGGCTCCCACTCTCACCGGCTTGCTCAATCGAATCTCCACCGAATTCCCCTCCCGTCGAGCCGTCTCCGTCTCCGGCAAGTTCGATCTCACCTATTCCCGTCTTCTCGAACTCATCGAACGCGCCGCTTCTCGTTTAGTCTCATCTGGAATCAACGTCGGCGATGTCGTCGCTCTTACCTTTCCCAATACCGTCGAGGTTTGATTCTCGTTCCATGCCTATTCCGTGTTTGGCTGATCGGAATGGAGAGTAGATGAAATGAATTCAAACTATTTTATTGGAATATTCTTCCAATCTTCTATTTTCCATATATCTTGAATTTTATTTTCCTTTTGCTCATTTTTTTATATGTGCATGACATTTATTTCTTTTTCCATATTTCACAGTGCGTCATAATGTTTTTGGCCGTAATTCGTGCACGAGCCACGGCTGCGCCGCTGAACGCAGCCTATACGGCCGAGGAGTTCGAGTTTTACTTATCCGACTCGGAGTCGAAGCTCTTGGTGACGTCTCAAGAAGGAAATGCTTCGGCTCAAGCCGCGGCTTCGAAGCTTAATATCCCTCACGCAACGGCTTCCCTTTCCAAAGCCGATGATGCCGAGCTCAGTCTCTCTCTGACTCAGAACGAGTCAAGCTCGGACTCGGCCGCCAAACTCGTTAACGACCCTTCTGACGTGGCCCTATTCCTCCACACCTCTGGCACGACCAGCCGGCCCAAAGGAGTGCCTCTAACTCAGCACAACTTAGCAGCTTCGGTTCAGAACATAAAGTCCGTGTACAAACTCACTGAGTCCGACGCTACGGTGATCGTTCTGCCACTCTTTCACGTCCACGGACTCATCGCGGGATTATTGAGTTCACTCATATCCGGGGCCGCCGTGGCGCTGCCGGCGGCTGGTCGTTTCTCGGCTTCCACGTTCTGGGCAGACATGGTGAATTATAACGCGACATGGTATACGGCGGTCCCTACCATACACCAGATCATTCTGGATCGTCACTCGAGCAAACCCGAACCCCATCCGAAACTCCGGTTTATCCGTAGCTGCAGCGCGTCGCTCGCACCGATTATATTGGGCCGGCTGGAGGGGGGATTCGGAGCCCCGGTGTTGGAGGCCTATGCAATGACGGAAGCGTCCCATCTAATGTCATCAAACCCGTTGCCGGAGGACGGGCCACACAAACCCGGGTCGGTGGGGAAACCAGTGGGCCAAGAAATGGCGATCCTGAACGAGAAGGGAGAGATCCAGAAGGCTGAAGCTCATGGAGAGGTTTGTATCAGGGGTCCGAATGTGACAAAAGGGTACAAAAATAACCCGGCAGCCAATACGACAGCGTTTGAGTTCGGATGGTTCCACACGGGTGATATCGGGTTTTTCGATTCAGACGGGTATTTGCATCTGGTAGGACGAATTAAGGAGCTCATCAACCGTGGAGGTAAAGTGCCATTTTAATTTTATGATTATTTGTCGGGAATCTTGTTTTTATTGAAAAATTGGCTTAGCGGCCCACATGGGCAGCGAGCAAAGTGCCCCGGGATTCGGTAGAATAGGCCATAATTAAATGTGAATTGCGTAGTATACTAAGATTAAGAGTGTAATTAAAGAAGAGAAAAGGGATATGAATTGCGTAGGTGTCGATGATGTCACCTAATTGATGCTTTGTTAGGTGGATCTGTGGAGAAGGAGTAGCCTTGGGTGTGATGGATAGGTCACTTTGAATGCATGAAGGAAGCAAAATTTGTTTTAGGCCACGTAAGTGAGCCTGTGCCTTGTTAAGGCATTTTGTGATGCTGATATTATCAAAACACAACCTTGTAGTGATAGAATATGAAAAAGGCATGTTTGGTACAAAATTAGGTAACGAAGTGGAGGTGTGATGTGAACAGGGGAGAAGATATCGCCCATAGAAGTGGATGCTGTGCTGTTATCTCATCCAGACATTGTTCAGGCTGTTGCCTTTGGAGTCCCAGACGACAAATATGGCGAAGAGGTATGCCCTTATCCTATCATTCCTTCACATCCTCCTCTCTCCTCCCTATTTGCTTTCAATTATTCATTTCCTTCCTTGCATTTCTTATAATAATTTTTAAACGAGTATTAAAATATGTTAGGTCCTCATCATGGGATTTCATCGATTTTAAATTATTTTGCCATGAATTAAGATGTAATTATACATTTGAATAGGTAGGTGGAAAGATGCTTCTTCAGGTTTGGACTATAGTGAAAATTTTAGTTTTAATTAGGTTCTTTTAGCATACAGGTACAGCTGTTCTATTAGAGAAAATCTTGACGTTATGCTAAGTCAAACACTTCAATCACATTTGAAAATAACGTGCCTAGCATCTTCTGCTTAATTTTTATGTGGGGCCAGCTATTCAAATATTTTTCATATAATTACAAGGCAAGTAGGACACACAACTTAATGTGGCTGAAAACTACACATTTCATGGCCCCTTAAAAAAAATAGTACAATGGAATTTTCATTAAAATACATACATGCATATTTTGACAGATATTGACATTGATTGAATTAAGACAGCAAGTGTTGGATTTAAATAAATATTTTTTAGGGTCCAAAATTCTTTTCGTAGGACAACTAGGGGGCAGATTTATCGAGCCGCAAGATTTTTTATTGCATATAAATTATTGCAACGTCTGAAACTTGGCCCTCATTATAATGTACAAAAAACAAAAACAAGAAGAAAGGCACTTGGTCAATCCGCCATGGATGATCGCTGTGATTCTGTGAAGCCTCTATCATGTGAGAAGATCAAAAGTTCTGGTCTGAATCATTAAAATTTTGTCACTTTCTCTCAAAAGTTCATGGGATTATTCATGTCACCAACCAACCTTTTGGCGTACAAGAAAAACCTCCTGATTGAGCTTGCGATTTTATCTCTTTTGTTTGTTTGTTGGTTTTTGCCAACAATCTCTTTTGTTTGTGAAGCTCCATAAGATTAAGAAGTTAAAATGATTAATTTTAATTCAGGGACCCCCCTTAGCCTCTTCCAATGGGCCCCTTTCATTTCATCAGCTCTTCCTCGGGGGAAATGACAAGGCTCTTAAAAAAAGAAGAAGAAGAAGCTTTTCAATTTGCAGTAAAATATATCAGACCCTGATTTCCTGGAGCTGGAATTTACATATTTTTCCCTCGGATATGAATCATACAATAAAATATCGTATTTTGTCCTGTTTATAACTGCTAGAGGATACGAGAGTAGATTCGAAGATAGAGCTCCATTGTGGTGGAGAACCATACAATTTTTGAATGGTTGTTGTTGGTCCACCAGCAAACAATCCACTGAACTTTACCTCTCCATTATTAGGCTAGCAAAGCACTTCACTATTCATCAAAGGATTTAATTCTAGTGTAGCATTTGATTAATTTGGCTGCTTGCAAGAGTTATTGATATGTTAAATTGGTATTTGTGGCAGATTGATTGTGCGGTAATAGCAAGAGAAGGGTCAGAAATTGGCCAAGAAGAGGTGTTGAGGTTTTGCAAGAAGAATTTGGCATCCTTCAAAGTCCCCAAGAAGGTTTTCATCACTGATTCTTTGCCGAAGACGGCCACCGGCAAGATCCTACGCCGTCGTGTTGCCGAGCACTTCGTTTCTCTAAAGTGAGCTTTCTGTAAAGTCTTCATCTTTGGAGTCTATATGCATGCGCTCAATAAGAGGTGGCCCTACTCCTACCTTCATTTTCCCCCCAGCAATATGTTAGAATGTAAGGAAGCATGTTTCATTGGGATTGTCTACAACTGTGAATGGGGAAAAAATCATCATCAATAAAATTTTAATCACCCCGAATGAGGTGTTTTTTTTCCCTGCATGTTCTGGATGGTTGAAGAACTTTTTAAAATAATTCAAATTGAAATGTGAATTTGAGACCCTCTCAGAGCTTCACACTCTCCCAAATTGCCATTGACAAAGCTTTCAAGAGAAATTCAGAAATGCATAAGCTTGCAAGAGAAATTCAGAAATGCATTACTTTTTGGGAGAATTCCAGGAGAAGAAGAATATTGAAATATAGAAAGGATAAATTAGGATTTTGAATTTTCTTAATCCCAAATCAGGAGCATTGACTAAAAAGGAATTTCAAAATGTAAATGAAAAGACAATTTTATCCTAAAATATTTTTTTCCAAAAAAAATAGAGGGAGGGAGGAGTGTCATTTGAAAGTGGATTGAAGGAAAAGAAAGAAGGGTTTCTACAGCATTCGGTTTCGCTCCACTTTTGCCATGTCAAAGAGTGTCGTCGAGTGAAATGTTGAAGATACATTTTTCATTGAAGGAGGAATAAGAATTATTCGAATGAAATAAATAAAGTTGTAGTGTGCATCTGACACCTAGCAAAAAAAAAAATTAAGAAAATGATGCTACGTGTCAGTTGTGGTGTACAATTGATGACTAGCAAAAAAAATGTCAAAAAAATAAAATATGCTATATTCATTTCATTTTATACACATTCATTCAAATATCTTGAGTTAGAATATTATAATGTTTATTGATTATTTATTATTCATTGTGAATAGTAGTCTAGAATATTCTTGGCATATACAGATGGCACACTCTCATTGTAATCATACGATCCCTACTATTAACAAATATCGATACTCAGGGATACCCAATTTCATCCCTTGAGCCATATTCATTTGTCACTTTCTTCTTGGTATCAAAGTTCTGTAGACACACTTCATGGCCTCACCTATCAAAAACCCTTTCACACCTGCCTTACCTGCCTAGCCATGATCAGACTCCTTTGCCAACCCGACTTCCCAACCTGAAAACACTATCTTAGCAAACCAGACCTCCCTTCAACCAAAAATCCTCGTTGCCTCCTCCTCAGCCTCTCCCTCCATCACCACCAGATTTGTCCCCTTACTCAACTCTCAAAGCCAAGTTAGTCTAGTGAAATTTGATGGGCTCAACTTTCTCCTATGGGAATCGTTGTTGCTGCCGATCATCCGTGGGCATCGCCTCGATGGACACATTTTAAGCACTAAAGTTGTGCAGCCAGAGTATATCCTCGACATGAATGCGTACATTATTCCTAATCCCGAGTTTGATGACTGGTTGGTCACGGACTAGATTCTCCTTGCGTGGCTCTACGGCACGATGACCATGGAGGTTGTGTCATAGCTAATGAGATGCAAGACTTCTCATGATCTTTGGATGTTGGTGAAGAGTTTGGCTAGTGTAAACACAAAGGCCCGTGTGCAGGTCTTGAAGCACGAGTTCTAGCATGAACAGAAATGGTCCCTAGAGATGGATGAGTACTTAACCAAAATGAAGACCCTCTCAGACAAATTGTCACTCAACGGGAGTCCTGTAGCTGCTGAAGACCTTATATCTTAGGTTCCTTCTAGGTTAGATATTGATTATAATGCTCTTGTTGTTTATCTTTTTGATAAGGAAGATCTTAGCTGGGCTAAGTTGCATTTGAAACTCATGACTTTTGAAATTCGGTTGGAGCAATTGAATGCTACTGTGTATGTAACTGATGCTTTTGCTAATGTGGCTATGAGGACTAAGGACCATAGAGGTGGTCATGCTTCATGGAAAAATCGTGGTAGTAGGAATAGGGGTCGTGATGGTTGAGGTGTTTACAAATTTTGGTCCATTGATGCACATTCTGAAAATCATGAAAAACCCCAGTGTCAATTGTGCAAGAAATATGGCCATGAAGTGCATACCTATTACAAACGCTATGATAAGGATTATGATGGTCCTTTTGATAAGAAATTTGGTAGCTCTAGTACTTCTCCATCTGCTCTTACTACAACAAATGAAATTATGAATGATCCAGCGTGGTACTTAGACAATGGTGCCACCCATCACCTTGCTTCCACTTCTGATTATGTTGACTCCAAATATGATGCTACAAGTAATCACAAAATCGTAGTTGGTGATGGTTATCCATTAACTGTTAAGAAAACTGGAAACTCTATGCTACCCTGTGCTGGTTCAAAATTTCTTAAAATAAAGGACATTTTGCTTGTTCCAAAAATCACAAAGAACTTATTAAGTGTAAAGAAGCTGACCGATCATAATGTTGTATATATGTCCTTCTACTCACATGGTTGTTTTGTGAATGACCCTGCACACTGATAAAGTTTTGGCACATGGAGCTCCAAGAGATGGCATGTACAGACTTGCAGAGTTTGCTCAACCTGTTTCTGCTTCGTTTTCCAGTTCTGTTAGGAGTAAAAAGGAGTCTAAGAGTCAATGTTATGCTTTAGTTTATGTTTTAGAGTCATGGCATAGGAAACTTGGTCATCCAAATAGTAGAGTTTTGACTGATTGTAAAATTTTATATTATATCAATAAAGATGATCTTAATTTTTGTGAACCTTGTCAATTGGGTAAATCTCATCGATTGCCATTTACTCTCTCAAATTCAAGAGCTGACACTCCTTTATCCTTGATTCATACTGATTTATAGGGGCCAGCCCTGCTGTTTTCTTATGGTGGTCATAAATATTACTCAAGTTTTTTAGATGATTTAAGTAGATATACTTGAGTTTATCCTTTGAAATCCAAGGATGAGGCACTCACAGTGTTTAAACGCTTTAAAAGCATGGTTGAAAATCTATTTGATAAAAAGATCAAGGTGCTTCAAAGTAATTGGGGTGGTGAGTTTAGAAGCTTTAAACCTATTCTAGACTCTTGTTGCATTATTTTTTTGTCATTCTTGTCCGTATACCTCTGCCTAAAATGGTAGAGTTGAGAGAAGTATAAACATGTAATTGAAATAGGATTAACTTTACTAGCACATGCCAAAATGCCCTTGCATTATCGGTGGGAGGCATTTTCTACTGCGATATTTCTTATCAATAGGCTACCAACTAAGGTTTTAAATGGTATTTCGCCCTTTCAATAGTTATTCAACAAGAAACCTGACTATTCATTCTTTAAAGTGTTTAGTTGTACATGCTATCCTTGCTTGAGGCCCTTTCACACACAATTTTCAATTTCACAATACAAAATGTGTGTTTATGGGTTATAGTAAAGCGCATAAGGGTTACAAAAGTCTCAGCTCCATAGGGTAAATGTACATATCTAAACATGTCATATTTAATAAAGAAGTTTTTCCTTTTGCTGAGGGTTTTATTAACCTAAAACAACCTTCATGGACTAAGGTGGTTTCTTATTCTCAATTTCCTACGTAGTTACAGCTCCAGTCTCTTATTGACTAGTCTGATTTTGACAAGAAATCATGTAGTGCACCCATTGAAAATTCTTCTGCTTCCACTGAAAATGTCTCTTATTCTGCTGATTCTATTTCTGGCGCAAGACCTTGCAGTGCATGCCCTGAAAATTCAGATAACTCTGCATCTTCTTCCATAAATTTTCATGTTTCAAGTTCTATGCAAGAACATGATCAACACTCCTCCTCTGTGCCTCGAGAACCTTCTATGCAGCTTCAAATTGAGACGGTGACAGCAGATGACACTCATTCATAGCCTCAAAATGTACATCCTATGCAAACCAAGAGCAAGCAGGAAATCTTTAAGAAGAAAACACCCTTTATTGGATCTACATCTCTTTGGTTAATGGAGCCTAAGTCTGTATCTGCTGCCTTTGCCCATCCTCTATGGAAAAAGGCAATGATAGATGAATATGAAGCTCTCATCAAGAACAATAAATGACAACTGGTTCCTTATACTGGATAATTAAATATTGTGAAATGTAAATGGGTTTTCAAAATCAAGTATAAAGCTGATGGTACTCTTGACAAACTAAAAGCAAAGTTAGTGGCTAAAGGCTTTCAGCAAACTACTGGTATTGATTTCAATGAGACTTTTAGTCCTGTTGTGCGATCCACTACTATTCGAATTGTGATTTCCATTGCTATTTCTTTTGGTTAGAATATAAGACAACTTGATATCAATAATGCCTTCCTAAATGTTTTTTTGAAAGAAACTGTTTTTATGGAATAACCAGAAGAATTTGTGGATAAATCCTATCCTAATCATGTCTGCAAATTGTCTAAAACTATTTATGGCTTAAAGTAAGCATCAAGAGCATGGTATGATAGGTTGAAATATACATTATTAGATTGAGGATTTTTCAACTCAAAGAGTGATTCTTCCTTTGTTTATATATGCTAATAAACTGTAGATTATGATTATTCTACTTTATGGTAGTGATTCCAAAAGCTTGAATCTGTTTATTCACAAACTACACAATGTTTTTGCTCTTAAGGATATGTGTCCAGTTCACTATTTTCTTGGTATTGAAATACAAAGAACCAAATATGGTTTGTTCCTAAGTTAAAAGAAATATGTTATGGATATCTTGGATAGATTTCATATGAGTGAGGCTGCCTCTATTGAAACACCTATGTCATTGGGTAAGTCATTATCAATTCATGGCATAACTCTTGAGAATCGATATAATTATAGGAGTTTGATTGGAGTCTTGCAGTATCTTTGTAACACATGACTTGATATAAGCTTTTGTGTTGGGAAACTTAGCCAGTATATGTCTAATCCTACCATTGAGCATTGGATAGCTGTGAAGAGAGTATTGAGATACTTAAAAGGAATGATGGGTCTAGGAATTCAAGTAAAACCTTCAAGACATCTTGACTTGATTGCCTACTTTGATGCAGATTAGGCTACATGCCCCTGACGATAGGCGATTGGTAGGAGGTTTTTGTATATTCCTTGGAGACTCTCTTGTTACTTGGTTTTCTAAGAAACAAAGGGTTGTCTCTAAATCTAGTACAGAATCAAAGTATCGCTCTTTGTCCAATCTAGCTGCTGAAATTTCCTAGATCAATTCACTACTGTCCAAACCTAGATTTAAGTTGAAGAGAGTTCCTATTTTTTGGAGTGATAACACTAGTATCATTGCTTCTAACCCAGTTTGTCATGCTAGAACAAAATACAAAGAGATTGATGCTCATTACTGAAGGACGGACCGTTAGTCGCCTTAGGTCCACTTCAAAAATTTACCGAATTAATGTAATATAGTTACAATCCGGGTCGTATTCACTTTGAGGAGCCGAAAAAGAACGAAATTAAATCCTAGTATAAAAAAATGTAAGCAACCTAAACTAAAAGGAAATATATTAATTTGAGGAATTTCTAGCTAAATGTTATGAATTAAATTGAGATTAAAATACTTATTTTTGATATTTTTAATGATTAAAATGAATGATGGTGAAGGGAATGAAAATGAAACACACAAATAAACAATGGTAATAATCAATCCTCCAATTCAACAACACAGGCAATCATCACTTCAATAGATACGGGAGTTAAAATAATGAATTAAGAATTATAATTAAGCTTTAATCCAACAACCGAGCCACCTCGAATTGCTACAAAATAATTTCTAAAATTTCAAATTACTAACTGCAACCAGAATAACAAAATGGAATTAAGGGTGATATAAACCAATGCTTAATTGTAACTCTTAAATTCAAAATAACAAAATTAAAGTTAGCAAGAGATAATATGATCCAAGATTCTAAGCTACCTTAGAAAATCACAATATACTAACTCCAAAATCAATACAA
>QFDD01003383.1:0-17174 GCA_006871305.1 Vachellia collinsii | reverse complement strand
ATAATAAAATTACATATTTCAATTTGGCTAAAAGGCTCTGCTTGAGTGGGAAAAAAAGTTGAAAGAAAAGAAAATGGGAGAAGAGAAAACTGGAAAGAAAATATTTTCATCAATATGCTTAGATTGACAAGAGAAATCAGAGAGGAAAGAAAATAAACAAATAATTAAATAACTAAAATTCTTTGGACAATGTTTTTTTTAATAAATAGTTAAATAACTAAAGAATCTTTAAAATATATTAAGTATATTGTAATATCATAAAATTTTTTATTTCAAAAATTATCATTAGAAAATATTTATTTTATGATAATTGAAAATTATCTTATATTTATTTGTGTAATATGAATTCACTCAAATATATTTTGTTATTATAAAATAAATGATAGTGTATGATAAAAAAATATGATAAATATTATCACAAAAAAATAAGATAAATAAAAGGAAGAAAAGCAAAGAGAGGGGGCAAAAAATGAAAAATAGGACCTTTTATTATAGTTTTATCTTTTAGGTCATATGTGATATTTATTTAAGTTGCCTGTGTGCTTGCTATGGAGAGAAAATCGAAGTGTTGCGTCCTCTTCTTCTCTCCCTCCTCGCGTTCGTTCGCCATTGAAGAAAATTTAAAACTTACTTTACTAAGTAAAACTTCATTTAATCACTCAACTCCCTTATAAAAATTGTTCTATTCATTTATATCTATCTAATAATGTAATTTTACTAAGCAACAGAGTAAATTTTTGGTTTATAGTTTGGATCAAATATTGAATTTTAACAATATATAACTATAATATTGTAGAACTAAACATTTTAATTGGATAAAACTAAACTGATTAAAATGTATTACTATTTTAACACTACACTACTATAGTTAAAACTTAACATTTGATGGAAACCCTAAATTAAAAATTTGTTCTATTGCTTAACAAAATTACATCATTAGCTAAATTTAAACGAATAGAACAACTTTTATAAAAATAATTTAATGAATAGAGAAAGTTTTACTTATCAAAATAAGCTTCAAACTCTCTTCAACGGCGGACGAATGCCGCGGAGAGAAAAGAAGCCAGGGCAACACTGTGCATCATCTCTATCACGCACTCAAATTACAATAAATAAAAGCCCTGTGTTTTCATTATTTCCCTTTTCTCCTTTTTGCTTTCTTCCTTTTATTTCTCTCTCTGTTTTTTTAGCATGCATTAGCATTTATTTTGTAAATCTATATTACACAAAGAATTATAAGATAATTTTAAATTATCATAAAATAAATATTTTTTAATTATAATTTTAAAAATAAAAAATTTTAAGATGTTATACATATTATTAAATTAAATATGATAATGAAAAAAATTATATTAACATTAATACCATTAAATAATTTAAAATTAAATTATTTATTAAATATATATTTTTATATTATTATATTTTAAAATAGAATAATTTAAATGAAACTGTATCATATTTTTTTTAAGGTTATCATATTTTAGTGAATAATTAAAAAAATTAAACCTTAGAATATATCTAAAGTTTATCCTTTTTTTTTTAAAAAAAAAAGAAAAACATAATCAGAATTTTAAGAAATTTAAAATATCAAAATTAATGGTTTAAAATAATAAAAAAAAAGTAATAAAAAACATGTGAATAAATAAGAAATAAAATTTTTAGCCATGAGAGAAAATAAGGTATGGGTCACATTTCATTTTTTTTTCAACTTTTATCTCATCTCACTTTTACTGAGCTTGTTTAGAAAGTAACAAAACATTGGTTTGAAAAGTAATTTCGCACAATCCGAAGTAAGTATGTGAGAGAGTTTTGTTTCAACTTATATAAAATTGATTTTCAGAATTGATTAATAAATTTGCTTTATGACATTCCAGAAAAACTGATTTCTTTCCTCCTGTTCCTTTCCATCCAGGTTTTAAAGTAATATTTAGTTTCCCTAATTTTTTATTTAAAAAAAGTCAACTGAGTCAACGGTAGTAAACAGTAAATACGGTTGCACCAAATAGCATGTTAGAACTATAAAAAAAAAAAAAAGCATGTTAGTCAAACCGATGCACCAAAAAGTCTTTCCCCGCCGACTGCGTTGCGTTCCTGAGCAGGTGAAGAGAGAGAAGATAGGACCCTCGGGCTTCAACGATGGCGTTCCAATGCTTCCTTGAATTCATGGTACCAGAAATGCAATCAAGCCGGTGGTAAGTCTCACAGAAGTCTAATTAGAACCTCTCCACTATAATTTGATGCGATCATTTTCTCTGTTAGCTGCTGTTTTCTGATGCCATGATGTGGAACTGATTAGATTTCCCTTGGTTTTTGTCTGGTTTCGGTGAATGAAGGAAGCGGAAAGTTAAAGGTGGCATTGTTGGTGAGGGAAAACATGCCGTTGGGCACTTTATCAAATTCTGATTGTGTTTTCGTAATTTTGAATATTCCATGGGTCTGTTTTGCTATGGCCAATCTATGCAGCAATCTAAAGTATTAAATGTATCGGAGAAGGAAGGGAGTAAAGGTAAGGGATATGCTATGATTTGTGCTAAATTCGGTGCTATTTTTGGCTTGTGGTATGGGCTGATCTATTCTGAATCTTATATTCTGTTTGAACCATGAAATTGGTGTACATGTATTCTCTAAACCTTGCTGAAAAGAGCTAATGACGCTGCAGAAAATTGAAGTGCTTGGTTGAAGTGGAAGGAGAAGGAAATTGAGCAGGTACAAGTAAAATCTCATCACTTTTTCCATTGGCCTTGCTTTTTGCCTAAGCAAGGGAATTTAAAATTAAATCTGGTTTTATTTTGGATGTTTTAAGGCAGCAGATTTAGGTTGTTATTTGGAGGGCAAGAAGCGGCATTGTTGCGTTAACTTAAGACAAGTATTTTCTGTTTGGTTCTCTTATTATTGGACTGTTTGGGGTTGCATATTTTTTCAGCATTCTGATCATGTTGAAGTGGACTGTGACTGATCTTAGTTGAGGGTAATTTAAAGTAAATTATAAGAAAATTTTCCTCACTTTTGGTTTGAATTTTTGGTTTTATTTAGACTGAAATGCGATGTCAAACAATGGTACATTAGTGTTAAAAATGTGAATTGATTTCATGTTTATCATGTTTTGAAAACAATGTTAGGCATTTGGTACCATTAATGAGATGCTTTTATCTTGATTTAAGGAAGGTCTTTAAACTGGCAATGATAAAAAATCCTGGTTTCATCACAACACTTTTATGATTGATTACTTTGGTGTGGTATTAATTGTGATGCTGCTTAATCTTGCTATAATATCTGTTACAAATTCTGATGCCTGATCTTTGCCACCGAGCAATGATGGGTTCCAAAATTGGACATGAAATGATGCAAATTTTGGTTCTATACTAGGAAGAAATCATAATTAGTTTTGGTTTCCTCTGAAATAAAATTTGGGCAAATTTAAAGTGGTATATGTAGTCCTTGTTAATTGTGATGTTAGTATGATGTTTGATGTACTAAAAATTTGGAAGTGGATTGTGAAAATATGGGTTTCTAATGTGCAAAGATAAACTTGTTAAAAGATAGAGCTTTAGTAACATAAAGGTTTTTTTTTTTTTTTTTGTGTATTTAGGTCCATTTATACTGTAATGTAGTTTTGTTTAAATCGTCCATCAATGATCAATAATTACCTTAAAGTTCGATCAACTTGATTATAAAAGTACTAATGGAATTATATTGGCTGTCAAGTCACTTTTCGATGATTCTCCATCTTACAATAACAACTCATATAATGTGCAAACATCTATTTCGATGAATTATTGCAATTTACGAACTCCATACAATCAATTGTGTTGTATCAGGTCCTATCTTTTGTTGAAATGGCAGAGGTGGTTATCTCTGTTATAGCTAAAATCTTAGAATACTTGGTGGCTCCAACAATGCGCACCGGAGGTTACTTGTTTTGTGTTGGCAAACTCACCAAAAAGCTTGAGAAAGAAAAGAGGAAGCTGGAGTCAATGAAAGATGAAGTGTCTCAACGTGCAGAAGATGCGAAAAAGAAAACTGAGAGGATTGAAAATGTTGTGGAAAAGTGGCTGCAAGAAGCACAAAGTATGTTGCAAGATGCGGAGAAACTGGAAAATGAAGTGAGATCTGATGGCTGCTTTTGGAATCCATGTCCTATTCAAAGGAGATATCATTTATGCAAGCAATTGGAGAGGAAGATAAAAAGAATGATCGAGCTAAACAACAATAGCAAGTTTGAGAGCTTTTCTCGTCTTGCTTCACTTCCAACCAATGTTGAATACTTCTCTTCAGCAAATTTTATGTTGTTTGAATCCACAAAGCTGGCTTACAATCAACTTTTGGAGGCGGTAAAAGATGATGACTGCTATATGATATGCTTGTATGGAATGGGTGGATGTGGCAAAACAACCCTTGCAAAAGAATTCGGAAAAAGGGTTAAAGAATTGAATCTCTTTGATAAAGTTGTATTTAGCAATGTATCCCACTCTCCAGATGTTAGGAGAATTCAAGGTGATATTGCAGATGAACTGGGTTTGAGTCCACTAACGGAGGAAGGCAAAGATGGGAGAGCAAGACGGTTATCATTGGGAATGCAAAGTGAGGAAAGGATTCTTGTTATATTAGATGATGTTTGGGGAATCTTAAATCTTGAAGATTTTGGGATTGCTTTAGATGGTAACTTAAAAGGCTGCAAAGTCCTTTTAACTACACGTCTTCAACATCTTTGTACTTTGATGAATGGTCAAAGGAATGTTCCATTACATCTTTTATTAGAAGAGGAAGCTTGGTATTTCTTACAAAAGAAAGCATGCATTCCAGAGAATTCATTATTAAATGTTGTGGCACAAGAGGTTGTCACAGAATGTAAAGGGCTTCCGATTGCAATTCAAGCTATAGGAACAGCTTTGAAAGGAAAACCTCTTGATAGTTGGAAGGATGCATTATATAAACTAAGGCATTCAAAACCTGTTGGAGTGCCTGAAGGTGTTGTAGATGCTTTTACTTGCCTTCAATATAGTTTTGATGTATTAAAGTGTGAAGAAGCAAAAAGACTTTTCATGATGTGTTGTATTTTTCCAGAAGATCATGAGATCAAAAGAGAAGACTTGTTCAGATATGGAGTAGGTTTGGGCTTACTTGGAGAAGGCGGTTCATTTGATGATCTAAGGAGCAGGGTAAATGCCAGTTTAACTTATCTCCTTGATTATTCCTTGCTGATGCAGTGTGAGGGAAAAGAAGACCACTTCAAAATGCATGATGTTGTACGTGATTTTGCTCTAGAAATAGCATCCAAAATGGATTGTTCTGTCATGGTTGATCATGTAAAAGGAATGAATGCTTTGTCATCAAATGGAGATATGACTCATTGTTTTGGAATATCTATATGGTATGTTGGGAAAAATGATCAATTTCCCCAACAATTTGATGCTCCAAAGCTTGAAATTCTGTTGTTGAACTCGAATAGCCCTTTGGATTTATCCCATGCATCATTTGAAGGAATTGAGAGACTCAGAGTTATGGGTTTAGTTACATCAATCCCTTTTGTGCATAAGATTAAAGTATCACTGCCACAATCAACCATGTGGTTGACTAATCTTCGCACCCTGCGTTTGGTAGGATGTGATTTAGGTGACATCTCTTTTGTGGTTTGCTTAAAATTACTTGAGATTCTTGAATTGAAGAAGAGTAAGTTCAAGTTATTGCCTAAAGGAATAGAAGAATTGAATAAATTGAAGTTGCTAGATTTGAGATATTGCACAAACATTGAAAACTGTGATGAAGTAATCATTAGGTGTTCACAACTTGAAGAATTATATGTGTATAGAGTTGGAGCATTCTCTGGAAAACAAATTATAGATTCTCATGCATGTATGTTGGAGAATGTTTCTCTCATAAATTTACAGAGATATATATTACAAATGGGGGGAGTTAAGAAACACATTCACTTTTTGAATGCAAGAACTCGAGTTCTCCACATAGGAGAGTCAAATATCCCCACCATAAGTGTAGTTGTCAAGGATCTGATTCAAAGAGTTGAGTATTTTCATTTGGAAAACCTTCATGGAGGTTGTAAAAGTATCTTCCCAGAATTGGTTGGAGCCGTGGGAAGCATGAACCATTTGATTCAGTTGAGTCTTTATTCTTGTTTGGAGATAGAATTCTTCATCTGTTCAACTCCAGCTCAAGCTTGTTGCTTTCAGGCTGGCTTTGTGTTCCCAATGTTGGTCCACTTGTGGCTATGTGATATGGATAAATTAAAACGGATCTGTCATGGTCCTCTTCCACCTAACATATTTCAAAATTTAACCGAAGCATCTATATCTAATTGTTGTCAATTGATCAGCATATTTCCCGGTGAATGCAATTTGTGCAATCTTAAGCAGCTTCATATTTCTGATTGTCCACGGTTGACATCACTCTTTTCAATAGCGGTTGCCCAAACTTTATTGCGGCTAGAAAACATGAAAATACGAAGATGTTCTGGATTGAAGCATATAATAATGAATGAAGGACAAAGCAATACTACTAGAAGGGAGGGATTATTTGAAATTTTAGAAAGTTCTGCTTTCATGTTCCCCAAATTGAAGCACTTGAGGGTAAGTAATTGTGACAAGCTAGAATATTTACTTCGAATCCCTTCAGCTGAAGGACCTGCACAGCTATTAGAAGAGCTGGTAGTAGAAAGTTGTGATCAGTTGAAGTTAATCATATTTAATGAAGGGGAAGACGGTGCGACAACAAGAGAGCAAACAATTCATGAAAATGCTTCAGTGACATTCCCCAAAATAAAATTTCTGGCTATTAGAAATTGTGACAAATTGGAATATGTATTCCCAATCTATTGTGCTCAAGGCCTGGTACAATTGGAGAATTTAGAAGTTGCAAATGCTTCTCAGATGAAGTATGTCTTTGGTAAATTTGCTGATGAGGATCTTTCAAACTATCAGAATAAGACCCAAATCTTGTTTCCTCAATTGAAAGAACTTTATCTCCAGAATCTCACTAATCTAGTCAAAATCTGCTCAGAAAATTGTTATCCAACTTGGCCATCCTTGAAAGCAATAAATTGGTTTGATTGTCCCAAATTCACAAATTTGGTAAGGGTCTATTTTCCTATGCATTCATTTAATTTTGTTATAGATCTTTAATTAATGGCTTGTACTTGGTTATCTTTGTAATCTGAATCAACATTGTTGCTTCGCATTGAGGAATTAGAAATTAGGAAATACAATTCTCAGATATGGTTTTGTCAATCCATTTATCATGGTCTTCAGTGTAAGACCTCATTTTAGTGCAATTTTGCACCATTGCACTACAAACGAGATCTTATATCTAGGTCTGGATGAAGTACTATTCAGTATCAGTTGGTGGTTGTGGTAGCAAAATTAAATTTCAAAACATGTAAACCAGGGAGAATGACGTCAATGCATGTAGAAGGTTCTTTGCTATTTTTTTAATTTCGGAAATTTTGAATACACTTGCAAACAAAACCAACAAATACAAAGCCTAGAAGTCCTATGCAAACTTTTTGTATGGAAGATTTTCTATTTTGCTTTTGGGGATATATTCATTTTAAAATGCATAGAAAGAGCAGTTTAGCAAATCATGTATAAATTACCATGTTTTAAGCGAGTATCACAGAGAAATATCATCAGCTGAAATACTAAAATCATCATCTATGCTTTCAAAGGATGATAATCATAGTTCCCCCCTCTTTTGTTTCTTTCTATTCATCTGCTCTGTTTTTGTAGGTGTTACAGGAAGTTGAGACAGCTGGATGTGAAAGGAGTAATGAAATGCTCTGCATTAAAAATTGTGGCTCAATTAACATATTCCATCTTCGAGGAGATAACCTCGTAAATGAACGTCAAGAGCCAAACATCTCAAAATTAAAAGAGGTAGACTTGGAAAATCTTCCAGAACTAAGTCTCATTTGGACAGGCCTTAGCTTCTCCCAAGCTCTGAGCCTCAGTTATCTTAAATCCATAAGCTTGCAACAATGTGGAAAGCTGAAATGTGTCTTCCCTACATTCATTCATCCCATCCTTCCAAGTCTGAGTGATATTGCCATATATAATTGTGAGAATTTGGAAGAGATTTTTGCAGATCATGGAGAGCTTCAAAATACATGTAGTGTTCAAGAGTGTTTTCCAAAGCTAGAGAGATTAAATGTCATCGGATGCGCCAAACTCAAAGTTGTATTTTCTATTGGAATGACTAGAAGGTTTTCACAATTAAGGACTCTGTCCATCTCTGAGGCTTTGGAACTTGAGGAAATTTTTGGATGCACAAATGGAGACTTGTCGTCTATTAATGAAAAGGAAATTTTAGTTCCAAACCTAAGAGAGATAACACTCAAAAAATTGCCAAGCCTTGTTGACATTTGCCTGGGGTTTAATTTTCTTGCACAGGAGCTTCACAAGGTCCAAATACATGAGTGCCCTAACTTTACTCCAATTTCTGAAGCAGCTCGTTATTGGACAACAAAGGTATTGTTTTATTTTAATATTTGTGTTTCATGAAACTCTTCTCTCTCACTCCTTTTCCCTTTTTGCATATAGGGGGTACGGATTGCCATGGTGAATGGCGGCCCATTGAGCGTTGATGAAACTCCAACGCTGCCAGCAAGAGTTTTGTTTTCGAAGGAGCTTGATAGTTGTGGAGTGATAGACATGTTCCAAATTGATGGATCAGTTATTCTTGGTGAGGACCAACAACTCCAAAACACAAAAGTAGTTAAGTTGGGGCCTGAGCATGAGCTTTGGACAGGTCCTATTCCCAGAAAAATGTTGAACCCCCAATACCTTCGAAGTCTAACGGTGAGACGATGTGGAAAGTTGAAGTCTTTGTTTCCATTGGATGTCATCCATGATAGCCTACCAGAGTTAGGATTCTTGAGCATTAGTGAATGTGAAGAACTGGAGGAAATTGTTGAAGAGAAAGGAGAACAACAGAATGGATCAGCCACCGAAGTATCCAGGTGCTTCTTGAAGCTAAGAGAATTAGTGGTGGAGAGGTGCAGCAAGGTGAAAAGACTCTTTCCTGCGTCAATATCTAGAGAGCTTCCACAGCTAGAGATTTTGCATATATCAGAGGCTGCTGAATTAAAAGAAGTGTTTAGTCGTAGAAGTGAAGGCAGCATCAACAATGATGGTCAGAAGATAATGCTTCCAAACTTGGAAATGCTTACACTCCTCCAATTACCCTGTCTCGTTGGGTTAAGATGGGAACTGAAGATCCCATACGCTATAAAATACAGGATAGTGGGTTGCCCCAAGTCGGGGTTTGCGCAGGGACAAAATTATTGAAGTTTTCCCTTATTCTCATTATCTCCCTTGCAAATGAACAGCTTGGGTTGAGTAAATAATTAGGACTATTGCCAGTAACCAGTACATTTTCTGGCTGCTGCTGCTGCTTTCCTGCTTGGTCTTGCTAGGCAATGTTCATTACATGGCATGAAAATCCGACCCAGTTTATCAGGTTAGACTAATGATTGGATGGTTGACTAGGTTGGATTTGATATTTTTCTTTTTTTCTTTTTCTGTCATTGGGCTTAATATGACTTTGTTTTGAGTTTTAAGGGAAAAAGAAAGAAATAGGGATACATCTTATTTGTGCTTTATTATTGACTTTTTTGGGTTAGAACATACGGGAATTATGTATGAATATTCATTAATATATTTTTATTTAAATATTACTCTTTTCTAAGTCATTTATGAGTATTTTTATATATTTTAATTGAATTATTATTTTAAATGACGGGTCTTATCTCAATTTGAATCATTAACTAGTGATGAATACCAAAATTCATTATATTTGGACAGTTCAAACTTATCTGAGTGTTTTAGATTTTATTTTTTTTAAGTGAAGATTTTTAAATAAAAATTTAAAAGTCACAATTAAGAGATTATTTTTTATTTTAGAGTTTGTGGTCATTAAAATAACTATTTTAAAAAAATAAATAAATAATCTAGAACATCTAGCCCATATTTGATACACTTTTAATTGGCATATCTTAACCAATCCCGTTTCGAATAATGGGAAAAGTTAGTTCTTCAATGTGATTTATGATTTATAAGGTAATGCAAAGAAGTTTTATCTCGACTTACACAAATGTATTTTTCTAATGCTGATACAAAAAAAAAAGCCTAAATATGATTTATTTCTTTTTTGCATTGATGCTAGTTAGCATATATGGGTTTTTTTCTTCGTACGCGTTAAACAGTAAAAAAATTTACCGAAATGATACACTGTGCGGATTATTTACCCAAATGCTGCATTTGAACTCGCACAGGGGGAGGGCGAGATTGGATTTGACCAAACTCGCCCAACAGTTAGGCGAGTTTGGCATAAACCAACCCTAACTTTTTATTTTTTTAAAAAAAATTTTTGATGGACGAGTTCCACGTTTTTTTAACAATTTTTTAATAAAAAATATTAAAAAATGAAAAATAAATAATTTTTAATAATTTTTTTAAAAAAATATTAAACTTTTTTTTTGTTTTTTATATTTGTTTAATAATATTTAGGTAAAAAGATGGGCATGACAAACGAAAGACAGTGTATTTACAAATTGTCTCTTTTTTAAATTTTAAAAGGAAAGTGAATAAATTTGAAATTGAAAAATAATTTCATCATGTTCAAAAATTATTAAAAATTATTTATTTTTCATTTTTTAATATTTTTTATTAAAAAATTGTTGAAAAAAATGTGGAACTCGTCCACTTGATGGACGAGTTCCACAAAAAAAATTTAAAAAAAAATAAAAAATTCTTTAGGGTTGGTTTATGCCAAACTCGCCCAACTGTTGGGCGAGTTTGGTCAAATCCGATCTCGCCCTCCCACTGTGCGAGTTCAAATGTAGCATTTGGGTAAACAATCCGCACTGTGTAGCATTTCGGTAAATTTTTTTACTGTTTAACGCGTACGAAGAAAAAAACCGCATATATGCCCAATGATTTGAACATGATCTTATGCTTCTAATCTTCTATCATGGCACTATAATGGTTAATAGCTTATTAACCGGTTTGGTCACTTATCAAAGTGATTAATTCCGCCAATCCAATAGATCTGAATCGTTCATATCTAATTATGAATGGTTTAGATTTATTTTTTTATAAAAAAATCATTATTTGAGAATATAATAATCAAAAGATTAATTTTATTTTAAAATTCTATATCTATTAAAGTAATTTTTTCATAAAAATAAAAAATTCATACCTGGACCATGCAAATTAGATCTACATAATTTAGGTCTAATGGGTTGAGGGATCATTTTGATGAATACCCAAATCTGGTCCAAGGATATAATTATTTTATTTTTAATTGATCGAATGATTAATTACATTCCAAATTAATATAATGTAGAATATGAGTGTGGGATTTTCCGGAGACTGAAATTGAAAGGAAGTGTGTAGCTTTCAATACTGTATTGGAATTACCTCAAGGACTTGAACATGTAAATCCCAAAATCAATATGTATTTTGAGTACTTTTCCTAAAAAAAAAAAAGAAATCAAATATTGCGTTTAGAAACTCATCTAAATTTTCATTTTTTATTTCAAGTCTTCCAATTATCCTTCTTGCACCCTTCCAGTCCTCAATTTTCCTATGCTTCAACTTCCTTCCAACATTTGCAAGCACCAAAGGCAATCCCTTGCATTGTCCCACAATCTCCTCTGCAACAATCTTGAAACTAGGATCATTGTCAACAATCTCACCTGTCACACTCTTGAACAAGCTCCATGATTCTTCTTCAGATAGAGCTTTAATGTCTACCCTCTTCACTGCTCCTTCATCATCCTCCACAGCTCTCCACACGTTTTCCTTCTCAGTAACTATCATTATCTTGCATCCCTTATTATCTGAAGGGATTCCTATTGCTTCCAAATCAAGCCTTTGTCTCACATCATCAAAGATTATCAGTATACTTTTCTCAATCTTCAGCCTTAAATACAGACGACGAGCTCTTCCATATTCACTCTCTTCCTGAATTCTCAGACCCAACATGTCTGCAATCTGGTTTTGGATATCTCTAATGTCACGGGTGCTGCACTTAGGATCAACGACAGCCATGATAACTTCATCAAACAAGCTCTTCTCCTTCACTCTTCTTCCCACTTCTTTAGCCAACTCTGTCTTCCCAATCCCTCTGGTTCCATGAAGAACAACGAAATTACACTCATCTTCCTCTAGCGCTTTCAGAATCTGATCTGTAGCTTCGATTCTTGAGTCAAAGGCAATGAAATTTCTCGATGATGAGTATTCTATACCTGGAAGAGGAGCTGGGCGAGAAACTCGATCAAAATTCTCAGCTTGTTCTTGAAGCTCAGTGATGGATTTCACCTTCTTCGTCGATTTTCTGCTAATACGGTAGCGATAAACGCAATTAGGGCAAAATCCACCGAAGCAGCTATTGCTAGTCTTGCTCTGTTCTTCGATCTTCAAAACTTGTTCGATGATCCGATCCACATTTGCGAGCCAGTGTTGAACTTGGGGGTCGATGAGATCTCCCCTACTTTTGGCTCGTTGAACTTGTTGATTCACATGAAGGTGCAGATTTTTGAGCCCCTCTGCTTTTTCACTGAGATTTCTAACATTTCTGGTGAAATCGAACAGGTAATCAAACTGACGAAGGATCGGATGAACTGGGTATTCAGCAATCTTCGCTGCGATAGCGATCAAAATGCTGGTCATTGTGGGGTGAGATCGAACTCTGAATCGAACAAAACGAATCTGGGGGTAATATATCACTGAATCGAACATCAAAATCGCGTCCTTCTTGGAGTTTCGTAGAAAGCGAGCTGAAGATGTGAGGAAAGAGGACGAGACCGTGTTTTGGTCTTAACTTCCAAGAAAATTCTTTTCTTTTCGTTTCTGGTGCACTACTCGTTGGCGGGTAAACTGTTTATTTTTTATTCAATTAATATTCGGAAAAATCCAAACAAATACCTCTTGAATTGGAAAATTTTAAAAGTGCACATGAACAAATAAAAGAATAAATAAATAATAAGGTAAACACCTGATATTTCAAAATTTAAGGAACAAGACCAAATTGACCTTTAGTAATATAATATTATTATAAAAGTTATCACTGAATTTAAAAAAGTGTTCAGTATGTTAAACAATGTTAACCAACTCAGATGTTCGTACCCGAGTGAAGCTGTTGTCCGAATCATTACAAAAGTTATCACTAAGTTTTTGTCTGTCAATCTCTCCATTCATCTGTTTCCTTTATCTCTTTCTCTTCTTTTCATCAGCAAACAAGGCATTAGATAGGAGAAAAGCTTGGAGAAGTAAATGAGATAACATATTTATAACAATAATTACATGTTTGCTTGGAAGAATCAATTTAATATGGTATATGGAAATCAATGCATAAGTTAAATCATGTAGGATTGAGTATTCGAATAATTGAATAACTTGATTTGCTTGTAGAAAAAGAATGTACATGCAAGCCCTACATTATCACATTAGGGAATTAGGCTTATTAGTAGTTACGTCCAATAAAGTAATCATTTAAAGAATTAAGGTTAAAATAATTCGAAATGAGAAATACTTACATACTCTTAAAGTGTTATGTTATTCATGCTCTGTCCAATAAGAATGTTCCAAGTATATTCTATTCTGAATCCCATATATCATAAATTTCTTCTAATTATTTGGGAGAATTAGAGAAAAATCTCCCATTCGGGAATTAATTAGAGAATGTGACATGTTCAATTGCATATATGGAAGCTCAGTTGTATATATAGAATCTCAGTTGTACATAATATGAAAGCTTAGTTACATATTGTAGAAATTCAGTTGCATATGTGCGAAATGTCCCATTCTACAATTAATTTTTTAATGGGGGATTTATCCTCAATTCTCCCTAATTATTTCCCTTTTTTCCATAACCCACTATAATAGATATTTATTAATTTATAGATAAATAGAAATAATTAGAGGAAATTTATGGGATATGTGATCCACAATAAAGAACGCTTAGAATATTTTTATTGAACAAAGTGTGGATAATATGGCATCCCAGAAGTATATAAGTATTTCTTATTGAAAATTTGGAATGCTTCGAGGATAGCTAGGAAGTATGTTATTTTTAAAAAAAAACAAAAAAGAGGATAGGAAATAATTAAGGCTATATCAATTAATCCAAGTCCGCCACTTGATTAAGAACTAAAATCACCGCCTAGGACTCTAGGTTTGTTTTCCTGTGGTGGTTTAGATTTTATTCTTATTTAATCTTTATTTCATATTTGAGTGTTACTTAAATTAAGTCAAAATAAAAAAAAATGAATGTTGAATCAGATTGTTAGCCCTAGCTAGTATTCATGTGAATGATACTTTATTAATCACCTTTTTTTTTTTGGTGATATTATTAATCACCTTTTATTACGTTTGATGCGGCTGTGCACTTACAAAAATGTGGGTTATTTGTATTTTTTTATAGTTTGAGCCTGATTTACAAATGTAAAATATTTTTGGAATATCAGATAAATCAGTCATAATGATTCAATTTACAAAAATACCCCCAAAAAAAGTTGTGAAAACAAGTGAATAGACCACCATTTAAAAATTTTATTGATCAGAATTACCTACATCGGAGTTTACTAATAATTTTTGTCTATAAATTTTTTTGAAGAGTATCAATAGCTTTTATGTATAAAAATATATTTTTAGATAATAAAATTTTTAATTAGTAACTTTTTACTAACTTACTAAAGTAAGTTATATTAATAGCAAGAGCATATTCCACCAGCCTTCATGAATTAAAAAAGAAAACGTAAGACTCATTAAGTGGTTCATGAATAGAATAGAATATTCACAAGACGTGGATACAATTTGAAGAATAAATAGTAAAGCAGAAAGGCATAATTAATGGACCAAATCAATTAATAAGATTTCTTTTTAGTTTTTATAATTTTAAATATCTAAATTTTATTTTCTCTTTGTCCTATTTGCTATTTCCCGAGAGAATTTGGACCTTAATTAAATTATTCTCATTATAAACAATATTTTATCATATATCCTAATACTATATAACAACAACGAAAAATTATTACCCACATAAATGTTTGTCAATTAAGAGTACAAATTTCAGAACATTCTCAAATTCAATTTTGTTTTAGCGTTAATTGAAATTTTTGTATAAAAAAAAAAGTTAATTGACATTTTCGGTTTAATTTTTTATTGTTTATTAAAGACCGTTAGATAATTGCAATTCCTTTTCAAAGCAATGTATTTTGCGGATTAAATTTAATAAAATCGACTATTTTTTTTGCCAAAAAGAAAAAAGAATGATGCTAGTGCTTATCTAGGTTAGATTCCCTGCACCACATTCACATTGCTTCCAAAATGAGAAGCCAAAAATCGTTGCTTTTCCCATGCAAATTCCTTTTCTTTTTTTTTTTTTCTTTTTTTGAGGAAAACATTATTACATCTTATCCTTAATATAATAATTAGTTGACTTTGTTGAAGATATTAAATAAATAAATAAATTACCAAATTATAATAGATATTTTGAAATACTTATATATATATATTAATTTATAAGCAATGTAAAATAATTTTAAGAAAAGTAATAAATACATCAATTACTTTGCTTTTTTAATTTCCTAAAAAATTAATTGTTTTATATATTAAGGATATGAGATTATATTGGCTAATGATCAAATACTTATAAAACTCGATGTGATAGTTCTGAATCTTTTTTGAAAAAGAAAAATATAAAGGAAAATGAGAAAGGGAGAATTGGGGATAAATTTTTCAATGACAGATTAATTAGAGAATGAAACATACTATTACATCTTTATAAAAGCTTAGTTACATATTGGAAATGTCAGTTGCATAATATGGAAGTTTAGTTGTACATAACATGGAAACTCAATTGGATAACGTGGAAGTTTAATCACAAAATTTGAAAGGTCCGATTTACAATTAATTTGTCAATGGAAACTTATTCCCAATAAATGCATAAATTAAAATATGACAAAAGTTGGTTTAAGATTTTGATTTCAAGTTGAATGATGATTGTGTAGTTCTTTGACTCCATTCAATGTTCCGCCATCTCTTCCAAAATAAATGTATTAAATTGAGAGGACAACTTCAAATCGGAATCATGCATCTTCATGAAGAAGTAGAACTCTACTAATAAATCTCTCTTAAATAAAATGATTTGTTTTGAATTAATTTGAGCCATCCAACCAATTCAAACAACTCATGAATTTTGTTATCACATTAAGTTGGTCGTGATCTTATTCATAAATCACTTATAGCATGTTTTACATAAGTTAAAAAAGGCATTAAATTAATAAATTTTATTAACTTTGTCTTAAAATTCAACAACGTTCCAATTTTATTCTTATTTAATATAATTTTTTGATTTTATTTATAAATCACTTTCAGTATGCTTCATACAGATCGAGAAAAAACTTTAAATGTTATTCATTATACCTTAGAATTTAATAACTTTTTAATTTTAACCGTATTTAATATCCACTACAATACATAAGAATAAAGTCAAAATATAATAAATGAAATGATAAAATTGTATATTCACATGAAAAATTAATGATTTCTCTTATAAATATGATTAAATAAAATATTCCCTCTCTCCCTAAATAGAACCATAGGAATACATTATATGCTACCTCATGGAAATAAAATCAACATAATAATAAATGAAGGATAAAATTGTACATCAATATAAAAATTTAATAATATAACTTATAATTAGGACTAAAAAGTACTCTCTATCCCACAAACAGGAGCATATGAGTATTTGCAACTTCACAACTAAAATAGATTAAAATGTTTAGTGTGATTACACTAAAAAACACTTCCAGTGTTTTTTTTTTCATTTATTGTTTTTATCTCTTTCTTGACGTGGCCACAAAATTAATTTAAAAAGATGTGATAAATTTTCATGCCCGTATTATGTAAATTTTGTACAAATAAAATACTCTAATTTTAATGTAGGTCATTGTCACCCATTTTTAAGGGAGATAAATTATTCCAATTAATTTTTGGAAAAAATTGGGGAATTACCTGTAGAATGTAAACTGTTGAGTTACATACGTAGAAATTCAATTGCATATAACATGGAAGCTTAGTTAAATATAGTGAAAGCTCAATTATACATATATAAAATGTCTTATTTTACAATTAATTTATCTATGGAAAACTTTTTCT
>QFDD01003382.1:0-22060 GCA_006871305.1 Vachellia collinsii | reverse complement strand
TTAGAGTCATTTTGTTCAACCTAAATTTAACACTGAAGCGTTTAAAATGCTCTACTTCTATCACGTGAAACTTGAAGTTAAGGAATTATGCATCAGAAGGATTTTTTTTTTTTGTTTGGTATTTTGATATAATTGCTTGTAAGCTATTCCAAGACCATGTGCTTTGGAGTAATAGTAAGGTTGCTGCCATATGACCTAGAGGTTATGAGTTCAAATCCTAGAAATAGTCTCTCCACATGAGGGGACAAACTTATGTATTGGCTGCCCTTTGCTTGTAAGCTATTCTAAAGGCAGATCATTTATATGCAGATCGGAGGAAAGCACCTACTAAGGAAAGCAAACATAGAGCCATGGATGACGTCAGAGAAAGCATTGAGGAACTCAAGTACTACAAGGCAAACATTTTCAAACCCAAGACTAGGAAGTGATACAAATATGCAGATAAGAACTGGTGCCGATGAGTCTTAATGGAAAAGGAACACAATGTGAGTGTCAATCTTGTCACCAGCATTTATTGGGGAAGAATGAAGCACTAAGTGGATGGTTGAAGTGATTCTGGAAAATTGTACTCTTAATTGTAAAATCTCGTTTGATCTTTGTATATGGAATGGAACCCTAACTTGGTGCTTTGATGGAATATCAAATTCCTTCTCACTGCAATCATGTAAATTCATTCAACGGAGGAAAAAGAAATGTCTATTTTACATGATGATGCCTGAAGGAAATATTTGATTGCAAGGGACTGGCAATTTTTTACTTACCATAATCTTCAGACTCACGTGATGGATTACGTTGGGAAAAAATCGTGAACATTAGATCTCTTGGTTGTAATGTTTAAATATGGGTTTGGTGTAACCTATTTAGAGTATGTCTGGGAGTAGCTTCTGACAAGTGATTTTACACAATCCGAGGTGAGTATGTAAGAGAGTTTTATTTCGATTTATATAAAAATGTTTTTAAAAAGTGGTTGTCAAACATGATAAGAGCAGACTCAAGCCAAGCTTGCAAGTGAGACTTAGACCAATTGCTTTTTTGAATGAATTTATTCTTAGTAATTTTAGGAATTTATTTAGAACATTGCACATGAGTTTGTCAAGCCCACACTTGTTTATGTATGTTTTTTTGTGAGACCTTTGTTTGTGTAAATCTATATGGGGTTAATAGGTGTAGTCATATTTTAATTCATCTAATTTATTCTTAAAAATAATTTGATCTTGTTTCAATTATAACAACGTTGTCCTTTGTCAATGGTCTAGTGGCAAAATATGTGAAACGAATGGTCTTGTTAGTTACTTGTAAACAAACAGTATAACTTGTTAATTTTTTTTATATAGTATGTAGATGAATATTAGAGGCAATATTACTTTTTTTTAATTAGTTATACATATAATTAATTCTATTATGTTATAAAAGTAGTACAATAAAATACAGTAGGCAGTTGTCAAAAACATTCGTTTGTTTTCGTCTGAATTTTTTTTTTGTCTTTTCCCAATTTGCCACTAATTAAATAGGCATCTTTTTTTAAAAGATCATTTATTAAGAGTGGGGGTAAATAATTAAAGATAAATACTATCAAGGGTTTGGATCAACCGGCAATGGTTACTCCAATTTAACTTATTGTTTTGTGTTCAAGTTCTAGGTATGTAATTGCAATAATTACTTGGAGGTAACGAGTTACTCTTCATTGTGGGTTAACACTTCTGTGAATTGAATTTGTTGATTACTTGGATACATGGTAATAAGATCTAGAACAGATATCAGATAGTGGTTGACTCATAAGAAAAAAGTTAAACATAATTGTTTTTTGAAAATATTTTTTTAAGTAGTACGAAATTCTAAACTCTTTTTTTTTAAATAGTGAAATTCTAAACTGGTTGATATATATATATATATATAAAGCTAACTGTATCTAGGGATGGAGTGACTAGGGTCTTCGGAGTAATATTAATGTGAATCCTCGTGTAGTCATGTACTCGTATAAAATGTAAAATAAGTAGTATTATTGATAATTTAAAAATATTATCACTTCTTATATATATATATATATATTTTATACCATTACGTATGGATATATAATAAATTGTAGTTTTGTTTCTATCAAACAATATGTATATTTTTTAATTTTCTCGCGTTTTGTCTGGGTTCGTTCCGGTTTGACAGTTTGGTGAGAAAAACTTCAAACTCTAGCTTCGAGGCTGGTTGTGTCTTATGGTCTGATTTCTCACATTATTTCCATCTCAATTTTATATAATCCAAAACCAAATCAGAGCGCCTCGTTCCCGCATTCTCTGTGCCCTTTTCGATTTGATTTCTCTTCTCGAGGTGACCGACTTCTCTCTTCTCCACCTGGGCTGAGACAAGTCATCCATAGGAAACTCAAACTTCATAGAAAGTGAGCTTTGTCCTCCATTTTTGGGTCTTTCTTCTTTAGTTCTTTATGCTTGACAAGGTGCTATTGATACAGAGCTTAACCAGAAAGACATGGTGAGTTCTTGAAGGAAGTGAATGTGATTGCGTTGTTTTTTATGTTGATGATTTATCTAGATATATGATCGACTTGATTGTTTGTTTGATCAGAATTTCCTAACTGGGGCTTTCAAGCCGCCGTGTAAAATCTCAATCACATTGGCTGATGGAGGAACTCGCAAGAAGGTATTGGTATTTTCTATCAATTAATGGATAATTTAAGTCCTTGCTCTTGGGCGAACCTCCAGAGACATGTCATTAATGGCTAGGCCTATCTGCCCTGTAATGTAACTTCAAGTTCCGTATGTCTCCAAATCCTTGCGGGTGTCTATAAGAGGCCCTGATGTGATCAAACATCACAAGAAAATAATCAAATCGTCTATTGCCTAATTGACATGATAAGATATTTGAACCCGGCTTAATTGTATAGCTTGGAAGCTGGAATGGCTTGCCAAAGTCAGCTGAACCCAATGTGATCAAAAATTCTTTTTCTTTTCAATTTTTTTTTGTTGCATATGTTTCTTTCTTTTTTCTTATTTCTACTAAGAGATGAGTGCTTTTGGCTTCCACGCTGTAGGGAAAGATTATATATCTTTCAATTTTGTTCAAAAACTTTAAGAAATTCACATTCTAATTTTCCTTTTCTCGCCATTCTGATTTTTTAGGTTCCGCTTAAGGAAAATGGTCAGTCGGTCATGGTTCCTCTCTTTCACAGTCAGGAGAATATAGTTGGAGAGGTACCTTGCATGCCATTCTCAGCAATTTTTTTTCCCTCCCATATTTAGTGCTCAGTGGAATTTATTTGGGTGAATGTGGCAAATGGAACACATCTGATTAGATTTTGGCTACAGGTTATTGTAGAACCTTTGTATGGGAAGAAGGTGGAACATAATGGTGTTAAAATTGAGCTCCTTGGTCAAATAGGTGTGCTTCCTTTTACTTCTCTGATGGAGGACTTTGTTTTTAAATTTAATGAATTATAGTCAGTTGTTGAGGCGTGACGTAAATCTTTAGGGTTGTAATCTGAACTTGTGGTTGGACTACATAAAATAGTACTTTCAAAATGTTTAATTCTTAAATTTAATTTCTGAATTTATCTTCTGTATTGGAGTTTTTTTTTTTTTTTTTTGAATTATGGAATCCTTCTGTGACGTTAGCCTATAACTTAGGCTTTACCTCAGTACTTTCTAATTGTTTTTATTCATTATGATGCTCCATTTCTCTCACTTGCAGAGTTGTATTTTGACAGAGGCAACTTTTATGATTTTACATCACTTGGTACGTCGATGCTTTTATGGCTTACATCTTTTCCTTCTTCCCTCTTCATGGTAGACTTGCATACATTAAATATTTGATTTCTTTGCTTCTCATATCTCCTTTTCCCATCGGCAAGGGACCGACATTATCCTTTTCATCTTTCACTGTTTAAAATTGGCATTAATATTCCGCACAATCTTTAATTGCAGTGCGTGAGCTTGAAGTTCCTGGGGATTTATATGAAGGGAAAACATATCCTTTTGAGTTCTCTACTGTTGAGATGCCATATGAATCATACAATGGAGTCAACATAAGGCTTAGGTATGATATTTATCCAACTTTGGTAATGATGAATTTCTTGTAAATCTCATTCTCCCATTTTCTCCTTATTTTCTTCGTGGTGCTGTTTTCGTATTCTTGTCAGAAAATAATACTAACACGATTCTACTTAATAGGTTTATCTTATGGCAGTCAGAAATTAGAGGAAGTGAAACAATATTTTCCCTTATAATTATGACAGAAACTAGCTAGGTTCATACTCCTGACTACATGATGAATTAAACTATGATAACATGTTAAAAGAACCACTTCACGGGACTGCTCAAACCATTAAGAAAGATTTAATTTTGTGACTAATTTCTGGGTCTATGGAATTGGTTATACATTTTTATAATCAGTTGACACAGCTAATTTCACCTCTCTTTTAGGTGTTATGACACAGTACAGAATGCCCATTCATTGAACCTTTTGTTCTCATATGATTAGATAAAATATTCCACTCTATGGTGGGACTGAGCTGGATGTTTATAGAATAATAGAGTTGGTCATAAATCATAAATTAAACTAAGGTTTGGATGATCAGCTACAAAATCATGGTTTATAAAAGTTCGTTATTCTTTGCTCATCAAATTTTCTGTAAATAATTGACTAAACATGTAGCCTATTATTTGGGCTTCTTTTCCTTGTCTTGCCAAAAAAAAATAAAAAATTGGAAGAGACAATATTAATGTCTCTAATGCATCAGGCGTAAGGGGTTTCAAGAAGTTGTCATATTACAGTTTAATAATAAACAAATCAGACGTTAAACGGATGAAGATGCCAGAGAAATGAACCATTAGTTTTTTTTTTTTTGGCAAAACATGCAGGTATGTTTTGAAGGTTACAATCAGTCGAAATTTTGTCAGCAACATTGTGGAGTACCAGGATTTTGTGGTAAGTAGTTTTGTGGCTGTATGCACCGAAGAATTTTGCTTTATGATCAGGATTGGCAGAGTCTCTCCTATATACTTGTCTCATTTATTCTCATGAATTTCATTGCTTTGCTTGTTATTATTTGTCATTTTCATACTGGCTATTTCAATCTTCTATATTTATATATTAATAACATGTTTAGTAAACTGCTTTATTTACAAGCCATAACACTGCGGCTTGCTCCCTAAGCCTTTTGCGATGCATGGACCTGAAATCTAATTGTCACAGAAAACAACAGCACGAACTTTATGATAACTTGGTACCACAATCTTCTCTCATGATTTAATTATTCATGTACTTCCTGCATTTTCATCATCTTTATTGGCCTTGTATAATGCTAATGCTCTGCATCTTGCTTCATCCGGCCATGGCAAGTTTATGTATTCTGTTGTTGGAGTAATTGTTATTGACATTTATTTTTTCATATTATGTTTTCAGATTATTGCAGAAAATGCATATGCCAAGTAACCCACTTTTTACTTTGATTCTTCATCAGGTTCGCAACTATAGTCCACCTCCAGCAATCAATAATAGCATTAAGGTTAGGATAATAAAATCATCTATTCATGTATATCTTTAGTATCGAAATTTTATACGCATTTGACATTGTGGGATTTTTATTTAAGCTTAAAATTAACAGCAAACTAGGAATCTGGCCAGAAAAAAGAAAACAGTAAAATGGAAAGATTTTTGGCCCATGTCCTGCAACTGCTTGAAGTGGCATTTTCAATTAGGCTGAATGTATTTTTCTTGTCTTAGAATTTCTTGAAATTAGTAGCAACCTTATCTGTTAGGGCCCACTGTCCAAAACATGTCCATCCCTTTGCATGATAGCCCTTTGAGAATGCATCATAAATAATGTTTGGGTGCCTTCTGGGAATGATCTCTTTAATGCTATTCTAATATATATATATATATCCACTTTGACCAATTTCCATTTTCTTCGTACCTTTCCTAGAAGGGGATTTGTGGCCAGTGCTGTGACTTTGTGTTTTTCTAAGTTATAATTAAAGCACTAGTTAATATATTTAATATCCTCTACAAGAAAAGTGCAACTCTTGATCTTGTCTTTCTTTTTCTTCATTTTGATGTTTCATTCAGATGGAAGTAGGAATTGAAGATTGCTTGCACATAGAGTTTGAATACAGCAAAAGCAAGTAAGAATTAATTAATTCATTATAAATAGCAAGTTTCATTGTTTTCCGGATGCTAAATTAGATGTGACTCCGATTTTTTGCAATTAAAAAAATGACAGGTACCATCTAAAGGACGTCATCATTGGCAAAATATATTTTCTCCTGGTGAGAATCAAAATAAAAAACATGGAGCTTGAGATAAGGCGTAGAGAGTCAACTGGATCAGGGACCAATACTTATGTGGAAACTGAGACCCTTGCAAAATTTGAATTGATGGATGGTGCTCCTGTCCGAGGTATGCATATATATACTCAGTCGTTTTTCCATTTAAAAATAATAGTATTCATATTGTGTTGATATGCACGATCATGTCATGAAGAACATGAACCTTGGATGATATGTCTCCACTACTACTTACGAATTTGCATACATGGACAAGGCACTTGCTTGTAAGCTTATCATGAACCTTCGTTTTCTGAAGAAATTCGAACGACAAGGATTAAATTCCTGATCCTTAGTTATGAAAGTTCTGACAATATGTCAAGAAGTTTAGAGGGCCACCAGTGCTTGTAAAGGGCTGGAAATGAATCAAAGTGTTGGAGTAAAGTTCAAGTTCGGCTTGTGTGAAAATATTTAGCTTAATAACATGAAACATTTAATCTAATCTTGAAAATTTGATGCTTATCCTATTTAAAAATAAAAGTAGTATAAGCATTCCAATAGTATATGTAATTTTATATATTTTGTATAAACTAGGTGGAGCATCATGTCGTGTACAAAATTTGAAAACTGAATCACACTAAACAAGACTTGTAAATAATGTGGTTTTCTGTAGATCTTAAATTTTATATTGATATTGATTGTGTAAAGTATAGCTTTTTCCTAAATATTACGAAAATTCACAGATCACATAAGTCATATATGTATAATCTTATATTCATTTATACAAATCGATCACAAGCTTGTTTGACAAAGCAAGCCAAGTTTGAGCAGCTCTTCTGCACCACCAGCCGTAATACTGATAATAGAGGAAATACCAGATATAATAGTGTGAATATATATACATATAATATGTATGTAAATATGTTGAGCATGTTTGTTTGTACCATTGATCATCTGATCCTTTGTATAATAATCTGTCTGTCTAGACTTTATTTCTCATTTTAATCTGAGGAATGCTTCTGAGGATAATTCTTTTTACAGGAGAATCAATTCCCATCAGGTTGTTTCTCAGTCCGTACGATCTGACACCTACCTACCGCAACATCAATAACAAGTTCAGTGTGAAATATTTTCTGAATCTTGTTCTTGTGGACGACGAAGATCGAAGATACTTTAAGCAACAAGAATTCCAACTGTATCGTCAGCTAGAAAACTCTTGAAAACATTTTGACCCTGGGCTTTCTCCGATATTATAAAGCATGAATCCTGTCAATGCCATGCTGCTACATTGAGCCAAATTCCTTCATACCGACAGTAGTTTTGTTGTGATTTGATGGTCTTTTTGGTCTTGTAAAGTATGTTTCATACAAGAACTAGTTCTACTTGATGGTTTCCATATCAGTAAAGGTTTGTTTTAAATGAATAATTTTGGGCACTCTAAAGCTCACCATAATCTTGATTTGGTCTCTTGTATTACGAAAATTGGTTGGGGAAGAAAAAAAATAGAGTAGTTTATTTTCTTTCTGAAAACATTCTAAAACTGTAATGTCATGACTGATTTGTAAATATTGGATGAGACTTGTTTATTTACAATCCTCTTGAGTGTAAACTATAGCATGTGGCAGTTGTGGCAAGCCAAATTTTGGGGAAGAACCCATGAGAAGCTTAATCCCATCTTCAATGAATTTGGATATTTGAAAGTTGTATAATACTTCCAAAATGAGAAACAAAAAACACGTTTGTGCAAATTACTTTTTGTTTAGCACTTGCTCCTTCTCTCTTCATTTCTTGAAGAAACATTTAAAGGCTTTTAACTTCTTCGAAGTCAGATGTTTATTTTGCACTTCACTTTCTATTACTTAGACCCCATAAACAGTGAAAGAAAAATACCAAAACGCTACAGTGAAAACTAATTACTAAAATACTGCATTCAAAAATATAAAAAACCCTTCTCCTGAAGAACGAATCTCATTATGCCATTCCTCTCTCTTGACCCGACGTTGCTGTGAGGCATTCTAAGAATTTATCCTTTTTCTCATACTCCCTCCCTCTTTCTTTCTAATTTTATTTCTTTTCTTCTTTCCCCTTTGCTTGTATTATTATTTCTTTTCTGCAAAATAAAAGAAAACGTGCCAAAATTTTATAGTCTACTTCTTATCTAAATGATTAAATTAATAATAATTAGATTATAAAAAATTATTATAGGTATAATATAAAATAAATTAAAAACAGCATATTAGATTAGATATTAGAAGAATGAAGGTGGTCATGTGGGTGACAGACATGAGACATTGTTCATTGACCCGGTAAAACAGAGTTTACACTAACATGAAATAGAATTAATTACCAAGACTAAATGCGATGAGTGTGTATGAAGAGAGAATTTTATCGGTTTTAAATGATTTGATATATCAAAATATTATATTAAAAGATTTAATAGTAGACTCACTCGCCCTATCAATGTGAGTCAGGATTTTCAGTTAAAAAAAATTAATGGTGTTAATATTAAGAGATTGAAAGTGAATTTTATAAACTTAAAGGATTAAAATGAAACTTAATGTAAATTTGAAGTTCTGAACGTATGCAAGAGTTAATTTTTTATGATTATAAATAATTATTTATTTTTATTTTAATAATATATTATTCAAGATGTATTAATTAGTTCATGACTAGTTTAACTGAGAGATAATTACAAAGGAGTGCCACGCTATCACAAAACTAATAAGAAAGAGAAGGATGGATACGGGTGATGGAAGAATAGCGAATTAAGCAATATACCCAATACTCAACTTGCAAGCATTAATCCAAATGCCAACTTTACTTGCTAAGGTGCAGGCAAACGATCATGTACTGATCAAAATCTTGATCCAAACGACTGTTTTTGCATTCATGAAACACTTGAATGCTGAATGCCTCTGATCTAATTCTCTAACCATTAAGATTCATCTTCATGTCACCTGGATGGAGCAAACATTGTCAATTGAGCTGCCTCAATCAATAGCATCTGCAATTCTTGAAGATCATGAACATTCCCACGAAATTGGGCATTTTAAGTAGGGTTAATACTATTGTTAATCATTGTACTTTGATCGAATTTTGGTTTTAATCTCTAAAATTCCTTTAAAACTTTAGTCCGAGTTTAATGACTGATCTTTGTAATTTTAACAAATTTTGATTTTGTTTACTATATTTAAACTCAAACCAAAATCTAATCAAACTAGATGACCAATGGGTAGTAGCATCATAGAACCAGCTGCAGAAGGGAGTACAAAGTACTTTGAAATACTCCAATGTCACGGTTGGTGAAATGCATTGCAAAGAAAGTAATCACCTGCTATATCCGATTTGATTTAACTTGGACCTTACAATAACCTGCTGAGAGACTTGATGAGCAGTTTCAAATTCCTTCTTGTAGCCTCATCACCAGTGAAACCGAGTATATCAGAGCTAATATTCTGCAATAGTGCAACAAAAATGAGAACAGAATTGGCCAAATCATTTGTAATAAATTAAGTTTATTAGTGGTTCCAAATTATACAGCCTTACCTCAATGTTCTTCAGGGTGAATATGAGAGTGTAAATAGACTTGCGAATAAGTTCAGTGTTGTCAGGGGTCATGATGGACGAATGTACCCTTCTGTGCATAACATAGCATGACTTTAGTTGTCATAACATATTTTCGAGGCTAAAATTAAGAGAGAATAAAGTTTTAGGGTGCCTTTATTTCATACTGATCATATCTACTTTCTTTATCTAAGTATTATGGATCTTGATGGAAATAGAATATGTTAAGAGAAAGATGAGCTATAGGTTACAGATAACGGAAATTTATATCAATTTCTCCACTTTAAGTTTGCCCCAGCCAAACAAACAAAAGGCGATTTCAACCCAGATACAGATAGTGTAGAGCCCTGATTGAGCACAACTTCTCCCAAAAAAAAAAAAGGATTGTGCTCAAAACTGAGGTGAGCTTAGAGCAGGCTCCTAACCAAAATCTAGTTCTATATCAAATATAGCACACACTGGAACCATAGTAACTAAATGTGATGCATCTTCCTTTGAACCATGATCTGAGACAAGTTTCAGGGCATGGTGCATTTGCATTCAGATCATTAGGCCAGGTGATCCAGACTCCAGATGTCTAGAAGCAGCATTCCTGAGTAAGAGCTGCCACACAGGAACCCAAAAAAGCAGAGACTTCTCCAGCATGGGTTCATACCCCATACTCCAAATGAAATGAAGGCTTCACCAACTAATTTGACATGAGCAACACTTGACTAGAAACTCAAGGCAAACAAAGGTCAACATAGATGATGACCCAGTGCAGTGAGTGTTATTCAACACATCAACTAACAGGTTGACCAACAGCAGAAGAACAATTAAGTCCAACAGAAGGGACTCAGTAACCCTCAGGTAAAGCCTATCCATACCTACTGGACGGGAACAAAAAGTCATGTTTAGGAGAGCCACTTCCCATTGGGGTTTGAATCCGAATTAGTCAATAGAATTAGATACTAGATGGTTGGCACAAAACCAAAGGGTTGTGTTTGTGCCACAAAACATACAAGACCACTAGCTTTAGGCAAGCCTTCTCATTTTGAAACTTTTATGGACCTTTGTTCATTTTTTCTAGTATATATTGAAGCTTTGTACAAGAATGTATTATTGTATTAAAAAAAAAAGGAACGATGTATTATTATTTTTTACGCAAACAATTGGTAAAAATACCCAAGCACCAAAAAGAAACATTTTTGGCAAGTAAAATATTAGACTTCATTTTAAATCAACGATCCTCTGCTATAAACCTCTCTTACTAGCATCTATTTACACGCACATCTGCGCTCACTAACGTAAAATTACTAAAGAAGCCTAACCCATAAAAAACTTATTTTCTTATTCCACAGTCAACCTCATTCAGGATCTCTTCCAATAATATAATGTTGACACAACAGTTGGCATCTTATACACTAGTAATAATGTGCTACAAGGATAAATATGCAGGCATGACATAATAGAGATAAAAGTGCCAGAGGTTTCTACAGTTATAACCTCAAATCTTCAGAGGCTTGAGTAAGGCTCCGGGTCAAATTCTCAACCTCCTTCAACAGACCGGTCTCATGAACTTCAGCCAACAAAGGTTGAACATCATCAGCCATGGCTTTGATCTGAGACATCACTAAATCAAAGCCAAATATATGGGATGAGAAATTGAGAATGAGTAATATAATTATTTCAGAAGGAAACAACATTTAGTCACAACAAACAAATAGCTTTACATTAGAAGGAGCCTACAGTTGGCAAAAGACCTTAGACAAACAATAAGAAAATGTGTTTGCACTAAGAACCTTAAGAATCCAAACTCCAAATCTTCTTTGTCAGGCAAAGAAGAATGGAAAGCAAGTATTTCAAGCAAAATAGAAAAACCATCAAGTCTATCATTCAGATCTCTATAAAAATGAACATTCCAAGAGGAATGCATGTACTGTTAAAGACACAGAAATTAGAGCATTAATAGTTATAATAATATAAGAAGATTACATCACACCTTTATAAGGAGGGGTTTTGCTTCTTCAATAACAGAAGAAACTCTTTCAGCCAATGAATAGCTATTAGCAATACCAATTTCCTCTACATCTCGTCCAAGGCGGGTGAAAATCCCAACCAATGCATCCAAACTAACTCCTTCATATCCCTTGATCCTTTCTCGGTCACACACAATGAGACCTTCTTTGGGACATTCAGGGTCAAGAGGGCCAACTGATGGTGTTGGAATGGGGTTTTGAGGAGTAATGTCAATCAAGGTTTCCATGAGAAGACCTGACTGGTTAACTTCAACTAGCGAATTTCGTGGTACAATTGTTTTATCATCTTCAATCTACAAATTACAACTTTCAAGCTCCACAGAACATAGAATTCCAAACCCCAGCAAAAGTTCTACATTGTCATGTCAAAAAAGGGGGGATGGTAATAAGGTTATAAATTTATGAGATCATAGCATTGAAACTCACCTCAGCAATTGCTTCAATACATTTTAAGGAAGGATTGACACGAATGACATTGCCAACAGTTGCACCTCTGATCCTTACAGGTGTTCCAGTGCATATACCACAAGCTTGAGCAAACTCAAAGACTGCTGTGTACTTCCTGAATTTGGACCGTATTTGGAACCCCCTCAACCAGGCCAAACTAAGAGCAAGTAAAATTGAACCTGATACTAAAAGCAGTCCAACCCCACCTTCCCAGATGCTCCTCCGACCAAACCCAAAATCATTTAATGGACGTAGTGTTTGCCTCCAAACAGTATGAGGAAGGTCTAAAACTACAGCTAGAGGATTCTTTGCTTCCGAAGCAGATGATGTTTCTCCAGGCCCCACATCAGCAGACATAGCTCTTATTCTGTTGAATCTTGTTTGGAATCTACATGAAAGATAAGGGATGCTGTTGGGCGAATTCACAGGTACGGATATTAAAGATCGAGGGAAAGCGGTTGGCAATGTTAAGACATGGACCGGATAGTTTCCACCCATCTTTGACACAACCTCAGATAATATATAGTTATGCAACTATTATCTGTAGAAGCTACTCCTCAAAGTTGAATTGGAAATGAGTCTACAGATGTGTGAGCTGCTGCAACATCCTCAATGAGCTATAAATCATAATAATAGAAAGTATGATCAGCATTAAATGCATAATGGATGGAAAAATGACATGAAAAGAAAATCTAAAATAACATTTTGTTGGTTCTAACTGTCCATTGATTATAAATGAACAGTACATTGAGTGGAGTATGCCAAAAGAAATCCATAAACAAAAGTTTAAGGCGTGATTAGGATGATAGCAAATGTAGAATGCATAAATCCAATTTGGGATGATAGCAAACAAAAATGACATTAAATGCATAACTCCATATGCTAACCTTAAAGGCAATGAAAAGAATTCTATTGTTTGAAACTTGAGGCACACATTATCTATTGTAGCCTTATTAACATTATTCAACAATAACAAATTTTTTTATTGCTCCCTCTAATCCTAAATGTAAAATACAGATGAGGAGCTTGTTTTGGTCCTAAATTTAAGACCTCAGTTTTCTCTCCCAAATTTATAATTTTTTTTTCCAAATCATCCTTATTAATTGCACAGGGGGTTTTCAATGTAAAAGATTGAAGGGGGTATATTAAGAAAGCAAACAAACATTTTTTAACAAATAGCTAACTTAACTAATTTGACTAATTTTTATAAATTAGTCATAACTCCTATATTTAGAACCAGAATGAGTATCTTTTATTTAGGGGTGAAAAAATTATAATTTGAAGAGTCACCTTTTTTTTTTTTTGCATTCCATTCCCTTTCCCCCCAAGTGATTTTCGACGGTTCAAGTTGGATTAATATCACTAAAGAAATACTCATAACTTCACCCTTAAAATCTATTTCATTAATGGCATTGTAACATGTAATCAGTCGAGGGCGGAATGCTATCCAATTTTTCACGGAACTCATAATCGATAAATCAGGTGGTCTCTCCAGCCCACTGCACACTACTCCTGTACTCCACCCTACCCCATTAATGGCTACCCCACCTCTCTCTTCAAGTACATTACACAGTATGAGTGTGCCATGTTTACAGGTTGAGCACAAATATAAAAAACCATGCCACTACTGGACTCACTACGAGCTTGTCTTGGTAACCTAAGGAAAAAACACGTACTGAGGAATTCAAATCAATAAGCTCCATTTAAAAGTGGAATTCCAGCCCCGTAATTCAAGAAGACTCTGAATTTGGGCATTTTAGCTATCCACCCATACTCAAATCCTCTCGTAACAAGAGAAATCGCTTCGGTTTTGATATTTGCGTAAACAAGCTTCATACTTTAATCTAATTAGCATCCGAGTATGATTCGAAAAACAAGAATTCAGTCGGAAACAACTCATGCTGTGGAACGAGTAAAATTCGAGCCACTAGCTTAAGTGTTTCCATGCCGAGGTTGTGAAAAAGAATTATGAACAAAAATGATGCTGAGAGTAAAATAAGAGAGAGTTGACGGAAGGAAGACATACTGCTAGCGAAAATGAAAGGAGGAAACAGATCCCTACGTAGCTGCTGCTGGAGTCATCTACGATTTGGGAGATGCAAGATTGAAAAGGTTCGGACTTCGGAGGCTGCTGAATATTTCCTGAATCAATTTCATGTTAAAGATTGGCCCAAAAAGCTTTTTCACGTTAGAGGAGTGTAGCCCAATGAGCCCAAATTGGTTCCTCAATATTCATCAACCTTTTGTTTTGCCAACCAATTTTCATTAACTAGATTATTCCCCCAATTTTTTTTAAAAAAACAATATACTTTTTGGAGGAAAATAGACTTTGCAAAGTATTATTATTTAATTTATATATTTTTTAATGGAAATAAATATTATGAATATTATCTTTGTTTCAAATATAATGACTTTGCATTTTAGGGTATGTTTGAATCAACTTTTGAAGAATAGCTTGTCTCGGTTTGCGTAAAATTTATTTTAGAGAATAAATTTTGGAGAATAGCTTTTGAAGAAAAAACTGGAAAAAATAGTTTTTTTTTTAAAATCATGGTTTCCACCCCAAACCATGGTTTTGAGGGTTAAAAACTATTCTGGAGAATCTGAGGATGCCTGTGTGACTCACATAAAGTCATAATTTTAAAAATTAAAAGTTATTCTGCATTTTTTAGCATGTTCATCTACTCTTTTTTGAAACCATGGTTTTAGAGCCAAACAATGGTTTCAAAATATATCTCAAACATGCTCTTCAACTAAAACACATTAATCAAGAAAAATAGTTAGTCGCAGTTTAGATAATTATTTATACATATATTTTGTAAAAGTATACATTTTTTTGTTTTTATCAAAGTATACATTTAATCGTTTAAATTTGTATTTAATTTTAATTTAATTCCTTAATTATATACTAGTATTTAGTCCTTTAACACTAGTATGACCAATCTCAAAAGATATTTCTTGTCTCAACTATTGCTATGTTTGTGAGAAAATTATTTAATGTGTTCGCATTTGAGCATGTCTTGATCATTTAAAATTGGGGAAACTATATATAGATTCTAAGGAGTAAAACATATTACCATCAAATCCTTGAAAATCATAAGATTGAATTGGAGTTTGATTGAACTTATATTACATTAATTGTAAAAGTGAAGAAACTTTCTTACCATTCAAGCCTCTTTATGATTTCAATTAAAATAAGTGAATAACCAAAGGCAAGGAGGTCTTTACACTTTTACAATTAAGACAATCTTGATATCATGGAACTCTACCTCAATTTCATATTCAAGAACTTAATATTGATTTTTTTTTTCCTATTTCTTGGAATGTGTATGTAATTTCCTCTTTAAAATTTAAAGGGAAAATGTTGCTACAAACCTTTAAAATGTAAATATAACAAATCAGGGTGCCCATTATGTTTAATCCCAAATCAAACCAAATAGATCAATTAGGGATATTAACATTTGATGAAAAGGTAAAAATGTCTCTATAACTTGAAAAAATTGGAACTCCATTCACCAAATGTTTATTGTAACTTCAATTTAGCAAATTACAACTAGATTATAGGAAATAATCAGTCAAGTATAAGAAATTATCAATATAGACATTACTACCCTTGAAACATGAAAAATTGGAACTCTCCTTACAAATTATTTATCGCAAGTTAAGTTTAACGAATTGCAACTCAAGTATAGGTAATAACTGATCAAGTGTAGCAAGTTTGCTCATATGAATATTACTACCCCTGAAACTTGAAAAAATTGGGATTCCCCTTACTAAATGTTTATTGCAATTTAAGTTTAACAAATTGCAACCAAGTATAAGGAATAACCAGTCAAGGAGAGGCAATTGCTCATATGAATATTACCACTCGTGAAACTTGAAAAAATTGAAACTCTGTTTACCAAATGTTAATTGCAATTTAAGTTTAGCGAATTACAACTCGAGCATAGGGAATACCTAATCAAGTATAAGGAATTTGCTCATATAAATATTGTTACCTCTAGAACTTAAAAAAATGGGACTTCCTACACCAAATGTTCATTACAACTTAATTTTAACAAATTGCAACTGTAGTATATGGAATAACTAGTCAAATATACAAAATTTTCTCATATGAATATTATTACTCGTGGAACTAGCATAAAATTAGAACTCCATTTTCCAAATTTTCATTGCAACTTGATTGTAGGTAATAACTAGTCAATGATAGAAAATTTGCTCATATATATATATATATATTACTATCCCTTGAACTTTAAAAAAGTTGATAGTCTCCATACTAAATGTTTATTATAATTTAAGTTTAACAAATTAAAACTTGAGTATAAGGAATAACTAATCAATGATAGAAAATTTGCTCATATAAATATATTATTATCCCTAGAACTTGAAAATATTGAGACTCCCCTTACCACATGTTAATTGCAATTCAAATTTAGTGAATAACAACTCAAGTATAAGGAATAACTAGTCAATGATAAGAAATTTGCTCATATGAATATTATCACCCATGGAACTTGAAAAAATTAGGGACTCCCCTTACCAAATGTTAATTGGAATTTAAGTTTAGCAAATTGGAACTTTAGTATAGGGAATGACCATTCATGTATAGGAAATTTGTTTATATGAATATTACTACCCCTAAAAATTGAAAAAAAAAAATTGGACTCCCTTTATCAAATATTCATTGCAACTTCAGTTTAGCGAACTGTAACGATTCTAAGAAATAACCAATCAAGCATACGAATTTTCTCATATGAATATTAATACCCCTGGAACTTCAAAAAACTGGGACTATTTTTAATGTTCAATGCAATTTAGGTATAACGAATTTCAACTCAAGTATAGATAATAACTAGTTGCTCATATGGATATTACTACTCTTGGAACTTTAAAAAATTAGGACTCCCTTTATCAAATGTTTATTGCAACTTAAGTTTAATAAATTGCAATTTGAGTATAGGTAATGACCAATTAAGAATAGAAAATTTGCTCATATGAATATTATCACCCCTTGAATTTGAAAAAATTGGGACTTCACTTGTCAAATATTAATTGCAACTTAAGTTTAGTGAATTGCTACTTAAGTATAGAAAATAACCAGTCAATGATAGTAAATTTGCTCATATGAATATTATCACCCCTGAAACTTGAAAAAATTGGGACTCATCTTACCAAATGCTAATAGTATAGGAAATAACTAGTCAGGTATGGAATTTGATCATATGAATATTACTACCCTTGGAACTTGAAAAAATTGGGACTTGCTTTACCAAATGTTTATTGCAAGTTAAGTTTAGTGAATTGCATCTAGTATAGGGAATAACTAGTCGAGCATACGAAATTTTCTCATATGAATATTATTACCCTTGGAACTTGCCAAAAAATTGAGAGTCCCCTTACCAAATGCTCATTACAATTTAAGTTTAGTGAATTGCAACTCAAGTATAAAAAATAACCATTCAAGTATAGAAAATTTGCTTATTGCAAATTAGTAACTTAATCCGATGGGGGTATTCTTGTCTTTTCGCCAAATTTCAATATCTTTAATTAGTCCACTGAGTTTGATATATGATTAAGCATATTGGACATGTTAATTTGTCATTTCTATATTTTATATTTTAAAGGGTTTGTAATGTCATTTTTTCAAATTTAAATGTTGGCATTTTTTTTTGTTAATGAAACCGATAGTACTAGGATAAGAAAATTGAAAACAAATTTTTAAAATTTAGAAACCAACATAAAATCATGTGTAAAATTAAAATAATCAAAGGTGGAATTTTTGACAATTTTTTTTTCTGCACTTTTTATTGAAACTACTTCCTCTTTTGCCTAACATTAGTAACAAAACAGGAGAAACTTCGTTGCAAAATATAAAGAATATTATAAACTTCCATGAAGATTTAATTTGATATTTACAAAAGAAACTCCTCATAATTATATATTCGACTATCAATTTTTTTCTTTTATCCATACCAATTGGGGAAATAGGAAAGATAATTTATTTTCAAATAAAAACACGTTTCTTAATATGCATTCCTAGCTTCAACAATTGCGTATATTATATGAAAGATAGAGTATAATTTGTATTTAAAATAGGAATATATGATAATCTAATAAATATTAGACGTCTTATCATTTTCATGATGAAAAAACATGTATCTCTTATTTATGAAGCCCTCAAAATCAAACCCACTTTAGTTGGGATAAAAATCAAAACCTTTGTACCCCAAAAAAAAAAAAAAAAGATCAAAACCTAACTTACAGTGTATGTCAGGTGGCATAAAGATCAAGAGTTCAAATCCACCTAATGGAAAAGGCATATTCAATTATAAAAATTATGATTGAAAACTATAGGGTTTGGGGTATCTTCCATTATTTCATCACATTCACATAAGCTCAAAACTTTTGGGGTCCAGCACTTTTTCTTGTTTGGTAAACATGATTTGATTGTTGATGAGTAAAATGCTACATAAAATTATGCATGCTTTCCTACACCAAATAACTAGGAAAACATTATGTAAGAAGCAAGCTATAGGATGAAGAATGAATGAAGAAATCGATAGACAGTAGGACACGAGGCATCAATATATATTTCTTTTGATAATAATGGTACTGATGATTTCACTTCGTCTCTTGAGCATCCTCCTCAGCTTTCCAAACAACATCATCAAGCCTTGTTGAAAGATTTTTGTAGAACTGCGTGTATAGGGTGAAACAAACGAAGTCATTTCAACTGAGTTCAATAGTAGAACGAGTATTTTAACTCTGCTTGTTATGGTACTGTTGAACAAACATGAGCTAGAAACTATGACTTGACAAGAATTCTGAAGATAGGCAGGAAGTTTCCAAAAAAGAGAGGAAGGATAGTTTTGTTTTTTTTGTTTTTGGAAAGAGGAGTTATTCGATTCTGCATCATACAAATAAGCAGCTTGAACTAAAAACCCCGATTTTCTTGTAATTACTAATACAAAAATTGGAAATGAAAGTGGGCTGCTTCAACATTTACTGGTTAGGGCATAAGATAGGTCCTTTAGCATGAGATTAGGGTAGAGGTGGGACCTACTGAGTGGTTAACAAACGTCCATACAAAATACTAAGTGCTAAGGAATATCTCTAAAGAAGGTTTGACCACAAACAAGAAGCTTGACATTAAAGAACCACTTGATGTGCATGAATTGGTTTTTTTGGCCAAATATGTATTCATTATCGACTAAAAGAACATACCTCTATACAGATTGTCAAACAGAAACTAAGTAAACCAGATAAAAAAAATAGAAAAAAGAAAATATATACCTTGTGAAACTCCAATGTATCACCTTTTGCTTTCCTCACCTCAACCATGTGAAGAGAAGGTGCCACTTGAAATATCTGTTCAAAACAAGAGTATATCAGATTATTAGTACAATATCCTAACAAATGATTTTACCCTGCACAGAGTAACAGAAACTGGTGTCGCTTACCTCAGTGGCAATATTAAGATTTCCCTTCCTTCCTGCTTTCACATTCTCAAGCCTCATCTGAAGTTGAAGATTGATTAAATTTTTTTAGTAAAGTAAAATAAACTGTAGATCATGTTCTTTCAGTGCTAGTTTATCCTCAGTGTCAAACCCCTCACTTACCTTGTAGTTTTTCTTCTGCACGTCAAATCCAAGAGGCTTTACAGCTTCTTCGATCTTGCTAACTATCTCGTTTGCAGGGCATCTTGATGTGAACCTTGTTTCTCTTTTCAATGCCTGCAGCCAATTACATCATAGTAACACCTAAACATTATTAAGGCAAGAAATATCTTTATCTGCTACAGTTGGACATGTTTTGTTCTTATGCCAATCAGGTTCAGGTTTTAAAGAAGTTAACTGAAATTTATGTTGAACTTACATCCTTCAGTATTATCTAGCTTTTCCGAAAAAATGCATGATTTAAAGAGCTAAAGGTTAAACACTCGTTTCATAGAATACAAAAATAATTTCATATAATATTGATATCAGACTTTTAATGCAAGAGGATAAAGAGAAGAATAATGGATGCTCATTCAATAAATTGAGAAGGTTCATAATAAACGATAATACAATGAAAAGCGTTAACATGTGAAGTTGTGAACCTGCTCTATATCAAACAAGTTTTCGAGGTTTAGCCCTTTGGACATGGAAATTAATTCAAATGCATTGATGGCTGTTGGCTGTTCTTCCTTCTTCTCTGTCACAAGGTGTTCCTGCAAACACAGGCAAAACATTTTTATGTGAAAATATTTATATATGAAGAATTTTACAGCACTGACATAAAACATTTATAGTCATTACAGATTATCCTCAACGTACTTCAGAATCTCTAAAGACAGCTTCAACGTCATCGAGGTTGGTCTCCCCCTTCTCCTCAAAAACTGGAGGCTTATAATCTTTCTTAAACCATTCATCGCACAAGATATCAGATATAGTGATTCGCTGTCATACAATTAGGGTAAATCAGAAATGGAGACCAAAACTTCCAAGTACTGAAACAAAAACAAAAGCAATGCAATAAGATTGTGATCAGGTTTCATTTTCATCTCATTTATTCTCTTTTTTATTTCCCTTTTGCATATGCTTTGGGGTGGATGAGCAGTAACTGGTTTTAAAAAAATAGCTTATTTAATCATAAAATCTAGCTATGTCAATGCTGTTGGTGTAGAAGTTTAGGCCACAGCAAGGTGACGTTGGGAAGCCGATTTATTATTCACTAACAATTTCGCTCCCTAAATTCACAAACCCTTAGCTTCAGTCCCTAAATTAGCAGCACATGATTTTGTTGCTGTAAATATCTAACCAGTTGCAAATTAGTCCTTCATACACGCAATAACTGTCCATATTTGGTCATCTATACCTTGAATATGGGCAGGGGGTGATAAACGTATCTTCAATTTATTTGATTTGGGTCTCTTTATATATAAAAAGGAATTTATAGCAAAAAAAAATAAAAAAAGGATTTTCTATTTCCATATTCCTTTAGTAAAATGGTGAGTTTCATTTACTTTGATCAAACAGGCCTTGTAGACCTTAATGTCTTAGACCAATTAACAATAGCAAAGTTTGAAAGGTACGAATGGTACATATGACAGAAGGATTAACTTGTAGTGAATCTGATATTTTTAGGAAACAATTCATTCATGACAAAAACTTGGGGACTAAACTAACTCTACATTGAAGTTTATAATTAAAATGAGTCTTCTACTTTGACAATAATCATAAAACTTGACACAAGATGAAGACAGAATATTTATCGAATGGTTTTTTCTTACAGTCATGGGGTTAGGATCCAAAATTCGAGTTATCAATTTCCTGGCACTGAATGAAATCCATGGTGGACAAGTAAATTCGGCAGCAGAGATCTGCAAAACATGAAAACTAAAGTAATGAACAGAAAACTGAGAAGAACAGGAGATTGCACAGTGAAATTCTCTGAATGCTCACTTTTTTATACAGGTTCATAAGATTAGGGTCATCGAAAGGCAAGTAACCTGCAAGTAATACAAAGAGAATTACTCCACAAGACCACAAATCTGCAGTTGCTCCATCATAGCCATTATCATCAAGGACCTGCATTACAAGAGTAAATTGTTATATGTTTAAGTTTTATAAAGTGAAATGCAATGCACAAGAAAGTAGAAAACGATATGACATTCATCCACACCTCAGGAGCAACATAATTTGGAGTTCCACATGTGGTATGAAGCAGTCCATCATCCTGTCAAAACCATCATTTTAGAGAAGTAAAATGCTCATG
>QFDD01003381.1:0-21542 GCA_006871305.1 Vachellia collinsii | reverse complement strand
TTTTTATTAATATTTAGTGACAAAGGGAAGAACTAGATGATATTTCTTCTTTTCCTTTTTTTTTTACTACAAACATGATTTTTTTATGATAAATTCTTAGATTTTTATGATTGATGAATGAATTTTAATGATTTTTTTATTATGAATTGTTATTAATTACAGTGACTAAAAGATTTTAACTGATAAAGATGAATATTTTGAAATTAAACATTATTAAAAGTATTATATTTTAATATTGTCAATTAAATGTCATTATTTTAATAGGCCGGTCTGACCCCGGTTTGACCCCGATCTGACCCATTAACCCTTGACCCACTGCCTCGACCGGTTCAGTGCCCGGTCCGGTTTTTTGAACCTTGCTGTATGTATATAATCAACCTTTGTGGTAATCCCAATAGCACACTGTGCATGACCAGTTTTCTTGGTGATTTACTACCCAACTCCTTGATTGTTTATGAAACATAAGTATGTCATGTTGTACTTGTTGATTTCATGGCCAAAACAACAGGGAAATGATATCAATATATATCTATTTGGCACCTTTAAGCTGTGCACCACAATTTTAAGCATGATAAATGACCTTTTCGCATATGGAAACTTGCTAGGAAAAATGTTAAGCGGCATAAACATGTTTTATATGTGAACACACTACCTCCAACTTAAGTACAAAAAGAAGATGGTCCACCTTTGTCACCTGAGGTTTCTTAGTTGGTACAACCATTGCATAAATTAAAGAAGGTTTTTAACAACATACGTGAGAGCAAGTTTATCAATGAGTGGAAAGTATCAATGTCATCTTCTAATAGAATAATAAGAAGATTGCAAATGAAAAGACTAACTATTATTATTTTAATTTTCTTAGCTAGTTTTTAACCACTTAACCTATACCTTTAGATTATAGTTTAATTTATTTAGCTAGGTTGTAAATTAGTTTCATTATATAAACTATGGGTAGTTTTGTTAGTTGAAACACATTATAATTTTATGACTTCGTACCTGTATTGGATCTGGATTATTATTAGATGATATTGGTTATTATAGTCTCTTGCTCTAGTTTTTTTTTATTTCATTTAATTTTCAAATGCAAGATGGTCTATTAAGAAAATAAAAATTACATTTCAAGGAAAATCAACATTCTACGTCAGTTACATAAAAATGTGACGCAGAAAAGAATTTCTATATCGTTTATACTAAAATTAGAAATTAGAGTAAGTGTTCCACGTTGTTTAATCTTGAATTTTCTAGAAACTACATCATTAGTTTTTAGTTTTTACGATCCTCATACAGTCAACATTCCCTGACTAATAACGTAAAATGCCCTCCTAAAGTAGTGAAAAAATGCTCCTAAGTTTTAGAGAATCATGAATTAAATCTTCATTCCTTATTCCAAGTCTATTATGATGATATTTCAATCTACTCCAAAAATATTGATCAACGTTTTCATATTTTCATAAATGTTGTCAAAATAAATGCTCTTGTTATTCCAGAGATAAAGGTGCTTTTTCCAAACTGGGTAAGGTTTTAGGGCATCATATTTGTTAGATTTAATGTTTTAATGATAATAAAACTATTGAAGAGTTTGCATTGCTAGAAAATATGTTTATAACTAAGACTAGGAAAACATGTTTATTCAAATATTAATCAAATATGTTTTATTAAGCTTATCCGATTATAAGTGTAAAAGGTATCAAATTAGAATATATTTGAGTCAATGTTTTTATCTGAATATACATTTCATAAAGTGCTATTCGAATACAAGAAAAAACCTTACAAGTCAAAAGTTATTTGAATAAATTTGCTTATTTACAAGGTACAGAAATTCTAACCGGTGACTGAACTAAACAAGATAATGGATTAAGGGTTAGTGGGTCAGATCAAAGTCAAATTGGGGGTTAGATCGGTGAGAAATTTAAAAATTAAAAAATAAATATCATCACACATTAAAACAATCACATAATTCAAAATTGAAAATTCCAAAAACTAAATAGGAAATTCCATTACTAACAAAGTAGCAATTATCAAACTAATTATATACTTATAACTTATCTATTATCCAACATTATTTACAATTTCAAAATATTCATCCCAACAAAATATCCAAATATATGTAAATTGGCTGATTTTTAACGCTCGGCTAGAAACATAAACAACCAAATCAATTTGCCAAAGTACAAGCAAGAAAGGAGTTATTAGATATAGGAAAAGCAATAAAAACAAGAATAGTAGTTGGTAGGCTAGCAGCTAGTAAAGCTTGAATTTTGAAAAGTCACTCCCAACAAGCAAAGTCACATGCATCTCAAAGCTCGAGCCTCATCTTTTATTGCCCTCTTTGCCAATGTTATCCGTATTCAGATATGGACTAAAAAACTTGGAAGAATGATAGTTAATTAATTTGACCCAAAAGGAAAAAGAAAAGAAAAGAATGATAGTTTGGAGGCAAAAGATCCATCTTCTTGGCTCTGGAAGTTGACATCCTCCATCGCCATGCATCTCTTTCCTTCTCCTATGGTTAGTCACGCTCATATTCTCTTTATGCTCTCTCTATTATATGGCAAAATCCGACTCAACACAAGTCAATGTTCTGAGAGTGATGCCTACCACAAGCTCAACGTCGTCTCAACCCCGACGGCTCTCTCAACCACTTGAGTTCTCATTCGATTAGCCCTCCCTCATCGGATCCCAATCTGCTCATCTCCGTTCTTTCCAAAGACCTCCCCAATTAATGCTTCCAAACATACCTGGATGGTTATCGGCGAGCTCTCTAGCGCAACAATGGATGACCCATGCTACCACCCAGCAGAAACAGAGAAAGGAAGAGAAGTTCCCAAAGAATACAAAGGAAGTGTTCACCGGCAACAACAAAATGAAGAAAAAACAGAGCTTCGCGTGTGGAGGGAAATGGAGCCGATCAACCTCTTATATTCTTATGAGCTTTTAATCTACCATGTGCAAAGTCGGGCGACTTGCTTGACTTGGCAGGTTGCCCGAGTTGCAATTGGTTCTCCCCAGGTTATGACGGGTCAAATTGAGTAACAATGACCCATAGTTAATAGCTGACTCAGACTTGTCTTGAGGCCGAGTCATTGAGTCACGGTATGACTCGGTCCGATTCGAGTGAGTGTACCATGTCTATTTGAATAAATGTTTCATGAAAGAGTTGTATATTTTAGAAAGAGTTTGTTCGAATATGAATGTAAGGCTTATTAGTCAAAAATTATTTGAATAAGTTTGCTTATTTGAATAAGTATTTCAAAGAGTCATTGAGTCAATAGCCTTTTCTGAATAATATATTTTGGATGATTTATCATAATATCAGATTTTTGCTTCTAATTTTTTATTAAAATTAGTGTTTTTGAAAAGAGTATCAGAAACTTTAAAATATATTAAAACATTTTTTACAGAAAAACAATATTGGAGAAAAATATTCAAATGGATAGTGTAGCATTAAAGACTTCTTTATGTTAGATGCAGTCAATAGCTTCACTTACCGTGGAGCACGATGTCTAATAACGAAGAGTATATGTTAGTGTTCAAGTCTTGACAATAAAATGTCTAACATGAAGAATGATGTCCCTAACAGACTAAATTTAGGTCCACCAATAAGAGGAAGAACATTTAATACAAGTAGAATGTTATAAATATTATTATATGTATATCCATGTCTCCCATTATCCTCAATTATCTTTTATATCCTTTTATTATCTCATGTAATTATTGATACTGATTTACCCTTATATTGTAAATCCGTGCCTATAAATATGAGGCACCATATATGTACTATACATTCTGGAGATAATGAATAAGAGTTATTTCTCATTACTATCTACTTTTCTCTATTCCTCTATCTTCTTTCTCTTAAATTCATAACACGTTATTAATATGATACCCTACCTAAAGGTCAGGTTCAAAATCTACTCTACATTGTATATTTGTTTTGATGCTTTTATATTTATATTTTCTCATGCATGATATAAAGAGTGGAGGTATGTGTTTGTGATATTTTTCTTTGCATAACAAAACCCAGTTCCAAAACACATGTCTTCCATCGTTCATCCATTACCATGACAATCTGCACATATATTGTCTCTTTCTCGGTTCCTCTTTAGCGTGTGCCTATATGCATATATACATACATATATGTATATATGAGTATATAATCGAATCTTATGTATTTTTGTCAATATGAGAGCTTGCCACCGGAATCAACGGCTTATCACTAGAGAAGGAAAAATATTTTGAAATTTCGAATGCTTCATAACTCATTTTCGTGCATGTGCATATGAATGTGAATATGTAATTGGTGCATGCATACATACATATGTGTGTGTGTCCGTGCACGCGCTTGCCCATTAGAAATAATGGCCTTCGGCTGGAAAGAGGGACGGTGGAAAAGGCCCCTTGTCGTCGTCTGAGAAGACGATCTGAAAAAAAGGCATATATTTATAATATGCTTTTTTGGAAGGATGCACACTGGGGCAAGTCAGGTAAGGCAACCCCACCCACAAAGGAGGATGCCAAAACGGCATCGTTTTGGCTTGCTTAAGAGGTTCCTCCGTGACCCCTAAATGTCGACGTTCAAGCGGCAATAAAATGCGAAAAAAAACGGGGCTGCGATTTTGGGCCCATGTGATTAGGCCTATTATTTTAAAAAAAAAAATGAAATGGCAGGAGCATTTGGGCCATTTAAAAATTCAATTTTTCTGAAAACATTTTGGGCCATGTTTGGGCAGATTTTGGGCCATCATAATTTGGACTTGTTGTAAAACAGAAAAAAATGGTGGGTCCCCTTTTTTTGAAAACACTTTGGGCAGATAGAAAAGGATTTTTTGTGTTTGGGCCTAGACTTATTTGGAAAAAAACTTTTCTTTCCCTAAAACTCATGGTCCCTATTTGGAAATTAATTTTGAGCCTATGTTTTGAGACTTTTTATAGACGGTTTTTTTGTTATGAAATCCTATTTGGGCTCTGTTTACTCTAGGCTGTGTATTTGGGCTCCATTTTGTTTTATTTATGGACATTTATTTTAATCTTAAAAATATTTGAGCCATATCATTTTAGCTTTCAGAATATATATATATATATATTTTTGCCAAACAGAATATATATATGGAGATAAATGTGATTTAGCCATTGCCATTTATTTTATATATACTTTTTGAAGTTTAATTTCCTTCTACATCATTTATCAGTTATTTGAAATGAAGGAAAATTAATATTTAGCTATCTCACAATTTTAAGGCTTGCAAATATTTTATTTGAGTGAAATATGCTTATATAAACTTTTAAACTATATTTGGATATTTGTGTGAGAGAGAGATGTTAATATAGTATTTTGATGATGACAAACATGTTTTTGCAGGAACTTTGAACAGTTGAGAGTGGTATATCATAATTCTTAAGTATAATGGTTCATGCTCGAGTACTTGGTTTCAAAAATAAATTGTTTTCATAACACTTTAAAAGAGTACTTGAATATTGATGAAAGTATTGAGAATACTCGAGTATCGTTATAGAAAAATCAATTTTAAAACTCAACACTTTCAATCATACTCGAGATTTGGTGGAAGTATTGTCAATACTCGAGTACTGACACTCAATACTTAAGTATTGTTGAGTAAAATCAGCTTTCAAAACACAACACTTCCAAGCATACTCGAATATTCATGAAAGTGCTGGTAATATTCGAGTGTTGCATTGTAGTACTCAAGTGTCGAAGTCCTGAAAACATATTTTAAGCTCAACCACTTTTACACAAAATGGAGTATTAACAAAAGTATTCAAATACTCGAGTATTGGGTGACAATACTCAAGTATTGAGATCAAATTTCTTTTCAAAACACAATACTCTCAATAATACTTGAGAATCAAAGGAAGTACTTGCACTAATACTTCATGAACTCACAACACACACGTATGGTTTTAAAGAACTCAAGTATCGAGAATGAATGAAAATAACCTTTGGAGAAAAGCCTATCAAAACTCAAGTACTATATTCAATACTCAAGTATTGACAACAATCTTGTGCCTACTCGAGAATCGTTGAAAGTACTGACACCAAAATGCTTTACAAACACTTGAGTGTTTCTATTAAAACTCGAGTAGTGACAATACTTCTTAGCTTTTTCTTCAATACTCGAGAATCAACAAAAGTGTTCATGTTTTTTATAACAATACTTCTTATAAAACTCAAGTATACTTAAGAGTACTATGAACACTCGAGTACCTTTAGGCCTTGTTTGGTTCAAATTAGAGGAGGGGAGGTGAGGTTAATTACAAGTACGTAAGGTTAGGTAAGGGGAGATTATGAACTTTGTTTGGTTCAAAGGGAGGTGAGGGTAGGGGAGATATTTTAATAATTGTTTTTTGGTTTAGAATGGGAGGTGAGGGGAGAAAATTTTATGTTGACAATTATACCCTTATCATTTATTTATGTTTTTTTTTGTTCATAATATTATGTTACAATAACCATTTTTTAAAATATTTGAATTTAAAAAACGCATTACTTCATTTGTGTATAATAAAATAATTTTGGCCTTGTAAAATGATTTACCCTCATCATTTTATTTATTTTTTTCCTTTTATTCATAGTATTTATGTTACAATAACCATTTTTTAGAATATTTGAATTACAAAAATGCATTACTTGACTTGTATATAATAAAAAGTGTTAGTAATAATTGGGAATGTAGTAGTAAGAAATGAAATATATTACAGTGATGATTATTGGTTTGTTTGGCATGGCATTGGGAACTTTTAAAAATAAATTTAATTTAATAGTATTAATGATATAGGTGAAAAAGATTAGAATGATCACATTCCCTTCTCATTTGTTTCTTCTTTCCTATGGTCTTCCTCTTCATCAACCATGCTTTCGTCTTCATTTGTTTAGTATATTCTTTCTTATATTTTATAGCTGTCTTGCTTGTATTTACATATTATTTCACAATGCGCTACCTGTAGCCTTTGCACCAGTTCTTCTTCAATATTTAGGTACCTCATTAGCTTCACATCAAATACTTCACCAGTCCTCTCCTCCCTAACAATAGATTGAACCCACCTTGGAAGGTCTACCAAATCATCATGCCCTGAATACTGAACTACTGTTTTTCCTGTCAGGATCTCAAGAAGGACAATGCCAAAGCTATATATAGATCCCACTTCTGGGATGATTTTTGGGTTTCAATAGCCTCAAGTATTTGGTACCCTCGACTTCTATATGGGACAAAGAAACTAATTAGAGGAGTCAGGCCAAAATCTAAGATGCATCCTTCTAAAAACTAATCAAAAAGATTGAAAAAACAAAGTGACATGGAATGAACAATTTGCTGGCAGAAAGGGAAAGCAAACTCAAGCAGAGTACTTATGTGCGTGCTTGAGAAATACATGAGTGGGATGTATGAAAGCCAGAAATAGTCGCCTGAAGGTGATGGTGATGGTGAAGAGTGAGATTCTTGCACTATTTGGGTTTTGCAGAGCCTATGTGATTGAAGAAGTGGAAATAGAAGTAAGGAACACGCTGTGCAAGAAGACCGCAAGGAAAGGCTTTTTAACTAAGAAGGTATCAATGGAATATTGTAAAATTAACATGGGTATTTTAGTCAGGTTTAAACCCTAACTTTCTCACCCCTCTAAAAAACCCCAATTTTGGAGGTTAAGAGAGACGAGGGAAGGCTGAGGGAAAGGACAAAAATTGGCACTTCACCTCCCCGCATTTTTCCCAACCAAACACACTTATCCTCATCACACCCCTAACCTATCCTAACCTCCCCTCCAAAAACCCCCCAACCCAACAATGCCTTACTAAACTCAAGTATCTTATAATTCTATGAGGAATATGTTATACTATGTTACCAACAACACTCGAGTATTCTGAGACATACTCAAGCACTCACTTTTACAGACAGTATCTCAGTATGTCAAAGGCTCGACTTTATTCATAATCTTTCCCTTTTCATACTTTATTTTTTTGAATCCCTTCTGCATTCATAAATGCTTCTTTTTCCTACATAGCAACAGGGCATGGGACTTCTGATTACTTCTTCGGTGTGTGGTCAATGGACAAAATGTTAGGCAATGACCATGCTGCATGTCAGAAGCATTTAATACACAACATTGAACCATGAAGCTAAGAGTTGCTATATATGATTAGTTTTGATGATGTCAAATATAAAAGAGCAAAAAGTTTTTATAATGTATATTGACTAACAACTATATTTAATGTGAATTTCTTATGTAGTTTGGTCAATCAAAAGGAGATAAGTTGTTTGAGTTTAATTATGGAGAATGATGAAGAAGTAGGAAGATCTTATAAAATAAAATGGGAACATCAAGTTTCAAGTTTTTATATTTGGAATTGGAATATGATGTGCTTAAATAACTAAATTTGAAGTTTGAATATATATTATATCATCATACATTGCGTTACACATCATCTAACCTTCATTTGGATGCTCAAAACTGATTCTAGAAGACAATACTCGAAGTACTGCATCAAATACTCGAGTATGATGTATTTTGGAAGTTTCATAAGCAATACTTGAAGCAAAACTTGAGTACAAACTCAAGTATTGTGATTTTTGAGCTAATACTCAAGTATTAAGGGTCAATACTCGAGTATTGAGCCCCTATGTTCTACTCTGCTTTACTTCTAGCTCAACATGTGTTCAGTATTTTGATCATATCTCTAAAACCACAAGTCCAATTTATTTGAAACCAGTTTCATATGAAGCTAGACTCAAAATGTGATTTATAGACACCAATATCAACATCAAATCATTTTATATGAAGGAGATATGAATTTCTAAACTTGGTGGTCAGATTTAACGTTTCATCACTGACATTTTCTTACTGTGACAATCATAACTTTCTCAATACATAATATTTGGGACTGATTATTATTTCATATGAAAGTATACTCAAAGGTCTTTCCAAGGATATCTCATTTGCAAAGTTTGGAGTTGAATTGAGAGAGTTATGGCCGTTGCAAGTTGAGCTATGTGCTGAAAGCTGGAACCTGCGTTGATGGAAGCCAAAATCATGAGCAATACTCGAGTATTCAGCTTCAATACTCCAGTATCGGGCTTAGAACTTGTTTTTTCACTATACTTTCAAGCAAAACTCAAGTATGGAAAGACATATTCATCACAATACTTGAGTACAAGCTTCAATACTCAAGTATCGGCCTCAGAATGGAGTTTTTACACAATACTTTCAAGCAGCACTTGAGTATCACTGAAAGTATTGACAATACTTGAGTACTGAACTTCAAAACTCGAGTATCAAACAAAAAAATCTCTTCTCTAAACAAAAAACTCCCATCAATACTCAAGTATAAACAAAAGTATTCATTATTTACACTGTAACACTTCCAGTAGTACTCAAGTATTACTGGAAGTATTAAGAAACACTCGAGTAATGTATTTTCACACTCGAGTATTATTTCTAAAACTTCAGTTTTGATGAAATGAATTTGAAACAACACTCGAGCACTCTTTTTACACTTGAGTATTACTACCAAAACTTTAGTTTTGATAAAACGAATTTCAAACAAACACTCGAGCACTCTTTTCACACTCGGGTATTATTGCCAAAACTTTAGTTATATTGAAACAAATTTGAAACAACACTCGAGTATAGTTTATTGCACTTGAGTATTGAGCAACACTTTCAGAAGTTCCCGAGTATCATTGGAAGTAAAACTCTTTTCCACTCTAACACTTCCAGTAAAGCTTGAGTATTGTTAAAAGTGTTATAAAACTCGAGTAACCATTTTTACACTCAAGTATTGAACTCAAAGTATTAGTTCTGACAGAATGATTTTCAAATGAAACTCGAGTATTTGTTTTCAACACTCGAGTACTTCTTCATAAACATTAGTTTTACCAAGATAATTTTCAAACAACACTCGAGCATTCTCAAACGCACTCGAGCATACAGTTTATCTAACTTTTGTTTCAAAATGTCAGAGCATCGACTTTATTTGAAAACTTCCTTAAACATGCTATTCTGACATAATATGTACCTTCTCTTATAAATGTTTCACCATTTCATTCAATAATAGGGAATGGGTCTCTAAAGACTTCATCTGCATTCAACAATGGACTAATTTTATTCTACAGATGTTTGCTTCTTGTCAAAACTCCAATGGCTAGTTCACCGGACAACTTCACAAGGGCTATTCATTATCTTTCAACAAACAAATAATGTCAAAACAGATTACAAGTTTGAAAGACAGAACACAAGATCCAAAGCCCAAAGGAAATACGACGCTCCTCTCCAACGGATATATTTTGACAACATCTATAAATAAGGGGAAGCAACCAAATGGAGAAGAGAGACGAAGTATATGGAATCACTGAGCATAAAGCGTAGAGTGTGGATTCAAGGAAATCACTACAATATTAGGACTCTAATATAATACTTCTCCATGAGCTTCAATGTTAACATATTCCGCTTCATATAGTGAAGCTTTTCCCAAATGTAATTATTCCAACTTTCTGAGAGTAACTTAGGATAGACCTGAGTGAAATAGAGAGTGTAACCTTACATGTGGTAGGGGGAGTGATTGTAACAGTTTCTCAAGTACCAACAGTTACAAACTTGAGTGGGTTTCATAAATGCCTAAAATGGTTTATGGCATTCTCAAGTACCCACAGTTACAAACTTGAAATAGGTCATGAAAGTGTTATATTGAACATGTGGCTGTAATGGTTTTCCAAGTACCTGGTTAAACTTGGAAGGTATAGTGGATCGCAAATCTCAAGGAGTCTGAGGACTGGACGTAGGTCTGATAGGATCAAACCAGGATAAATTGTTGTGTGTTCTTCCTACCTTTGTCTCCATTAATTTCTATTGATTCCATTCTTTCTCTATCCAATTTCATTCTCTATTTATATGATTTGGATATTTTAATTATTGAGATTCGAATAGAAAATTTTTTGAATCACCCAATTCAACCCCCCTCTTGGGTGACAGCCATCCTAACAAGAGTAACATAAATGAAGCTTTTTCTAACGAACATTTATTGCTGCCCAACTATAAATAGAAGAGCATTCAAGACGGGAAGAGAACATATACCTACTTGCGAAGTTACATTAATTACTCATTCATCTTCTTCCTCTGTTTCACTCTCTTTCAATTATCAATACTTCAGTGATTAGCATTCAATTCTTCTAAAAACAATTTTATTCAAAACATTTTTTTGAGAGAGAAACTCAAGATTTGTGAATCTTAAGAGGATTGGTTAGTTTACAAACATAAAGGGGAAGAGTATTCCTTTGTTCCATTGAAATTGAGAGGGGGAGAATTCTTTCTCAAGTTGTAAAGGCTTGAAGAGCTAGTTATATTGTTATTAGTGAATTTGCAAAGCTCAGAGGTGATCTTAGGACTGGACGTAGTCAAGAGGACCGAACCAGTATAAATCACTATGTCAATCTCCTTCCTCAGACTTATGTATTTCTCTGTCATTGCTTTGCGTCAGTTTATTTGATTTAATTTTTAAAGGTTACGAATTCACCCCCTCTTGGTCTAATCCTATTCTAGAAATTTAGTGATATTTGCAGTTTGTCATTAAATCATTGAATTAATTCTAGAAATTTTCTGTTATGCATGTTGTGTCATGCTAATCAATCTGTTCTATGGAAGAACAATTATATGCCCTTAACAGAGCAGTACTCATAAAAAGATTACAAATATTAGCTTTGTATGCTTTGTAAAACAGCCGTTTTTGAGAAAAGATGATTATTCGCATGTCTAGTGGCTAAGCGGTACTTAGGTAATAGTACATAATTGTATGTTATGCAATGTGTTATTAGTTAATGGCAATGTGATGTGCAAGATTGTTGAGGTGGGACCTCATGTTGTAAATTATTGCTGTATATATGTGAAGCTGTTGAGGTGGGACCTCATGATGGGCATTATTTAATTGCAGAATTTTTTTTGCATGATATTCAATTGCTAAAATTGTTCTAATTATTAAATTTTGCAATTATTTAATTGCTTGAATTCTGCAAAATTGTATTTAAATTGAAATGTGGATGAATAATTATTATATGGGTACATAGAATAGTGAAAGAATTTAATATTTTACTTAAAACCAATCAATGAAATTCTCATCAAGGATATGCATATCTAGAATTCAATTACATAGGTTGATATTGTTACGAATTTATAAGTAAGAGAAAGAAGATGAGAGAGAGAGAGAGAATTAGATGGCCATGAAAGAATGAGCTCTTATTCATTATCTCCAGAATGTACATAATACATATGTGATGCCTTATTTTTATAGGCATGATATAGAATATCAGGATAAATCAACAACTCAGATTACATGAGATAATAAGAGATACATAATAGGGGATAATGGGAGATATAGACATCTAGATAATAATTTTCATAATACTCCCCATTGGATGTCCATTACTAAACATGTGCCTCATTATAAAAAACTCCAACTAAGAAAAACTCAATGGGACAAAAACCTAGTAGAAGAAAAAAGAGTACACAGTTTATTGATACACTTCCCAATGCTGCCTTATTAAAAAACCTTTCTAAGAAAACCCAGTGGGACAAAACCTAGATAAGAGAAAAAGAGTATAGCATGTATCGACTCCCCCTCCTTAACCGCATCCCGATATCTCTAAGTTTGCGAGTCCAATGTCATGAATGAGCTTTTCAAATGTTGTATCAAGAAGTGATTGGTGAACAAATCTGCTAGATTTTCAGTTGAACGGATTTGCTAGATAATAATTTCAACTTGTTTTCGAAGGTTCTGAGTAGGGTTGAGCAAGTGACCCAGAACCCGGTGGACCCACTCGAACCCGGCCGAGATTTTCCCTGTTTGGGCCAGCCTAAAATGACCCATCACAGGCAGGCTTAAACGAGATGAGCTTTGCAATTAAACGAACGGGATATGGGCACACCCTCGGGCTGCCCGTACCCACCTATATATATTTATTTTATATTATATTTATCTATTTATAATATATTAAATCTGTAACTTACAAAATAACTTCAATGCATGGTTCGGTGTGAAATCACCCTTAGTCATATAGGCTTTAAAAATACTAGGTGATAAAAATGTAGTATAGTGTTGTACACCTAGGTCATTGCTTGTAAGGAGTTCAATTCAAGCTTTTAAATAGATTAATGTTGCAATCAAAGTTAAAAAGGAAACCTTGTTGAAAACCTGATTGGAAAAACAATTAAATAACTGCATTTCAATATAGCTATTCTTTTTAGGGCTTTTTTTGTAACAATGAAAATGGATAGATTGCAATTGATTTCAAATAGTGAGCAATTCAAAGTTAATATTGGATTAAATACACGATAATAAAATGTAGCCCCTTGAGTTGAGATTTGGCCTTCCTAGCTCCATTAAAGATAAGCGTTCAATGAATTGAGCCTAGAGGTGAACCTTGGATACCACCAAATTCAAACATCAAAATACTTCAATTAAACATCTTAACCAAGCTTCAATTGAAATATTACAGCAACAAGAACCTCAAAGGAAAAACTCATTCAATTACTTCCAATTCATAAATGTAATTACCATTACATCAATAAAAACGTTCAGCCCAACTAGATGAAAGATAGTCTCAACCAAGCATTAATCATCATAGCTAAATATACTCTAATGAGGAACATACAAAATCAATTAAATAAGCTCCTAGCTCAACCATCAAGCTTTTCAAGGCTTGACACAAAATGGTTCCAGCAACAACAAATTGAAACTATCTTACGTTAATGCCAAAACCAAGAGCTATGGAGAACTCCAATGAAGAACATGAGCTCAGGCCATTACTACACCTCAAGGGAACCACAAAGGAGGCTTAGCTACTCATAGTAGCTGAATACACAGCAAGAACGCAAGAAAATAAATCAGCCATTAAATCTGCAATTTGTGTGTTGCAGATGATAAAGATGAGCAATGGAGTTGATGAGGGTCTTCTCTTTTGGAACAGCAGGGGTTTGGATGAATTTAGGGTTGAGGATCAAGTGGAATGGGTGCTAGGGTTGCATATGAAGAATGAGGGTGTAAACCTAATCCTCTCCTCCTCCACAAATAAGGAAAAAAAAACGTGTTTTAAGCCTTCCCTCTTTAATGTGCTTTTTTTTCTCCTCCTTTTCAGCCTCTAGCTATCACTCTCTACCCCTTTAACCTAAAGAAACCCTAAGCTCATAAATCAAAATGCATAGCATAGCTTAGGGTCCCTTTCTGCAATAAGTTTGGCCTGTAATTATCCCCTTTTAGTCCTTGCAAATCCAGAAAATACAGTTAAGTCCCAAAACAACAAGTTCACTAAATAAAGTAATCATTTCCTAGAATCTCTTCATGCTTCATCCAACATTATGCTCATCAAAAACTCAATATTTTAAGCCACTTATCTCTACTTTCCATGCCAAAATATATGAAATATGCACTTATCACAGTGGTAAAGAAATCATGTACAATTGACAAGTCTTGAGTTTGATTCCTTACAGCTCCAAAATGCAACCTTTAATCTATTTTTATAGTTATATAAAATTTAAATCTGAAAAAAAGAAAGAACCCTATGTCCCTACCTTATTTCAACATCATCTTCAGTTCTTCACTACTATAGCACGTCTCCTCAATCCTCACTAAACCTCTTTTTATTTTTTGTTTCTTTCTCTTCCCTTCTTCATTCTCATAAGCCTTCCTTGTCTTTCTCTCAATCTCTCCTCTCTTCTTCTTCTTCTTCTTCTTCTTCTTCTTCTTCTTCTTCTTCTTCTTCTTCTTCTTCTTCTTCTTCTTCTTCATGCTCCTCCTTTTCTTCACCCTCACCTCATCTTTCTCTCCTCTCTCCTCCTCCTCCAGCCTCTCCAATAAACATGATGGGAGGGAAAGCTTCGATAAGAACTCTAAAGCATCGATTCTAGCTCATCCTTATTCAGGCATTCAAGAACTCTAAGGTCTTTCCATGTGTGATTTTTATTGTTGGCTTTTCATGCTTGCTGGAAATGTGATGTTGAATTGTATTGTTTAAAACAAAGTTTTTATCATAGTAAAGCTAGATTTGAATCATGATCTAGGAATGCCCCTTGAACTGAAACATTTATTCATTTGAATCCTTCCCAATTCCAACTACATTGTGAAATAAGGGAATTTTTTTTTTTTCCTTTTGCCTTCCATTCACATTTCAGCCTCTCAGGTAAGCAAGTTTTGGAGAGGGGGAAAAGAGTAAACAAGCTGTCTGCTAACTTGCCTAGGTTTTGGCTAGCCTATTTAGTATGGGCTTAAATAGGCTCCTATTGGGTTGCGGGCTAGTCCGTACCTGATTAATATTAAACGGGCCAATCCATCTGCCCGTTGCTTAGCCCTAGTCATGTGCAAAGAAGAACTTCAGTGAAATAAGCTTTACTCTATTGCTCTTGATATAGCTGTACCTACACATGTAGATAAGTATAATAAGCAGCATCTACATAAACAATCTATTCATGCTTAGATATACCTGCATATAATAACTGAATATCCATAGTGCCTCTAAAATAATGAAGAATATGTTTTACTCTATTATACTATATTTGTGATGAAGAACTATGTTTTGCTAATATATTAACGACAACTAATATGACGTGACATGTGAAATCAGCAAGATACATTAGTACCCTGATATCACTTAATTATGGTACTTCCAACCCAAGTAGTTCTTCATCTTCTTCTTTGTTAATTTCTGAGGTATAAAAAGGGTTTCTATCAATCTGCAAAGATCTCACAATCATTTGAGTTCATAATTGATTTATCTAGGGAAAACTGTTATACGACATTCATTTTAAAAATCTTTCTGTAGGCAATCATTTACCTTTTGTAACTCTTCAGGAGTTCTAATGATGTTGATATCATCAATACAGATAAAAATTATGGCAAACTTACACATTTTCATAAAAATGTAACTTGATCACTTCAAACCATACAAAGACTTGTTTAACTGAATTTATTATTGTTCTAGAGAACTTGTATTTGATACTTCTGGCATCTTGAGTCCTTCAGGGACTTTCATATAAAAGTCACTGTCAAGTGCACCATATGAATGTGCAGTCATGACATCCATGAGGTGCAAGGCAAACCCTTCATTTACTACTAGGCTAGTCAATTAATGAAAAGTAATCAAATCCATTATTGGTGGATACATTTATTCTCAACCTATACCATATTTTTGTGTAAAGCATCAGACTATAAGATGTGCCATATATTTTATCATTTTGGCTTTTCCATCTCTCTTACATACAAATATCCATTTGTATCCAACAGGTTATACATCTTTAGGTGTAAGGATTAGAGGTCCAAACACTTTTTATTTTTCAATAACATTAATTTTACATTGATGGCTTCCATCCATTGCACCAATCTTTTCTTTATGGCACTCAACAATGGATATTGGCTCATGATGCTCATCATCACTCATTACATCACATGCTATTTTATAAGCAGAGGTATAATCAATGTTGACTTTATTTTGATCGCATCGGATTCCATTTATGAATTAATTTATTGAGATCTCGTTGTTTTCAAATATGTCAGGTACCTTAGCTTCTTCTGGGACTACAACATTCCCTTCTGGAGAAAATAACTCTTCAAGAGTTGGCTCTTCCAGAGCAATCAAATTTCTTTAATCAACCTCGATTTTACCATCTATATTCTTGGCTCCTTTTCTCATTCAAGGATTTCTATCTTTGGGATCGATGGGCCTTTCAAGCTTCAGGCATGCTTTAGATTCATTCATAATAGATTGTTCTTCTGGGACATTGATTCATATAGGATCATTAGCAACTGGAATATGTGACTTTATGTCAGTAAATGCTTCGAGAATTTGGATAGTTAAACTCTTTGAATGAATTATCTTTTGAATTTTCTGTGTACATTTATGAAGATCAAATAGAGTCAATGATAATTCAATCAAGCTAATCTCTTCACCCAATTGCTTATTTTCTCCCCCTAATGCTGGGAAAAGTAATTTATCAAATGAAACTCGACAAATCATGTCATAAAATTCACAATCAATATATATTCACATTATACTTTAGAAACCCATTTTGGTGTGCTGTGGTGATTTTATAGGCACATATACTACACACTCGAAAGTAGGAAATATTATGTTTTTGATCAAAAACCTCTGTAACGGGGAGAACTTTCAATAATTTGTTGGCCTCATGCGAATTAATAGTACTGCATGCAAAATGGCTAGTTCTTAAGCAGAATATGAGAGATTATATCTCACATAAAAGGTTGCAACCATTTAATCAATCATTCTACTAGTCCAATTTGTTGGCTTCATGCGAATTAACAGCGGTTACATGCAAAAATGGCTAGTTCTTAAGCAGAATGTGGGAGATTATAGCTCATGTAAAAGGTTGCAACCACTTAATCAATCATTCTACTAGTTCATTTTGTGTATGAACATTAATTACAAGATATTCAACATCAATTTCAAGGGATATGCAATCCTCATTAAGGCTAGTAAAGTAAATTCACTAATACTATTAAGAGGTAGTTTCTTAATTGGATAATTAGGATAATGTGCTCTTAACCATATTCGTTGAGCAAGGAATCTTGCAAACTCTAGGTTGCAAGAAGATAATAAACAAATGTTGGACCATTTATTTGATGCATCAATTAAAACCATATGGTTGTTAAATGATTACCTATGTAGGTTTATCATCCCACAAATATATTCTTACATCCATTTTAAGAATGTGAGAGGCTCATTGTATTTAACTTTATGATTGCCTAATAATTTATTTTCCCCTGGAACATATAACACATGAGAAATAGTAGTATCTATTTACACTTCAGGGTATGTCCACATTTATTCTCAATCATTTCTCGCATCATAATTAAACCGGGATGGTCTAACTAATCATGCCAAACATTGAATTCGTTGATAAACTTGTGGTTTACCTTGTCAAGCTGCTGGCTTATATTACTTAACTTATGGTTTGTATTAGTAAACTTCTAGTTTACTATATTATGCCAAACATAAAATTAATCAGTAAACTTCTAGTTTACTATCATATGCTTTCAACCATGTAGATGTATAATATATACTTTCTACCAAAGAATGTATTTGTAATGTAAGACATTCTAGATTTTTCTTAGTTATTGTTTCCATATGGTATCACTTTCTGCTAATATCTTGAAACTTAATAAGCTTCATGTAGATTTGGTAGAATATAGTACATTTTCAATGATAATTCTATTCCTTCATATAACATAATATTGGTTCTTCCAAAGCCTTCAATACATATCCAATTTATTTATTATGCCCACATTTTTCCCTTCAATGCATAATATTGACTCTTTTGGGACACACCTCTGAGCGCCTTAGCAGGGCTAATAGGTTTTTGGCGCAGAGGGAGAGAGAGAAATATCTCTTTAGGTCCCGTTATTTTTGTTGTAGGTTGTCATTGGCCTAACAGTTTTCTACTCGGAGAGGTACGTTCGAAGACGCTCTCACGATAGGGGGAAGAGGAATTGGCTGGCATGGATGGCTTAGTTAGTAAGCAACCAATTATGTAGGCAAACTAACGATTTGTCTCATAATGGCCTATTGTTGTATGTGCAAGACCCACCTTTCACTTAGCCCCTTTTATGGTTCTCATCAATTTTTCTTCACTTCAGATGGGTATTAGAACCACTACAAATTCTAACCATACCAACGCCCATGACTGTGACCATACCCACTTTCTCGACTACCACCACTATTAGATTTAACAATAACCATATTCACTTCTGGGAATAGAGTTGAGCCAATTGGATGAATTCATGATTTTTCAACGAAAAACTTGATATTCTGTTTAGCTACAAGAAAGCAAGAAATTAAGCCAAAATATTTCTCAAAAAATTTCTTCCTATATTACTAAAATAGGAGAAAATTGGGTGCATGAAACATGGTTGAGTTATTCTTACTCACAATCTTTAAAGTTTGTAAAAGCAAAGACATCCATTTAAAATGGGTTTTTGGAAGGATAACCAACTTCTAGTGATTATACCTTTCTTTTAAATTATTCTCAAGAACAAGTGAGTCTTTTTATGTATACAACATAAGCTACGGCTACTCCCTAAGATTGCATACTAAAAACAAATATCAACCATGTGCAATTGAAATCCAGATATGGATATTCCTTAATGAGAATTTAATCGATTGATTTAAACTAAAATATTAATTTCTCTCATTATTCTATACACCTATAGAAGAGTTTATTCCTCGATATGTCAACTTAAATACAAGCTTGCAAAATTCAAGCAATTGCATAATTACAAAATTATATAACAATTTTAGCAATTGGATATCATTCAAAAATAAATTCTGCAATTAAGTAAGAATATTCTACAATTTGATTAAATAAATCATGCATGTGAAAAGCACAATTAAACTCAACCAATTAGGTCAAAACAATTTAATCAAATACTTAATTTATAGCAATTAATAAAATTACCAAGCAATTTAGGCACAAAAATAGAGCTAAGAGAACTTTATTTAGCCCAAAATATTTTTATGGAATATTCTACAAATGGCTCAAATGACAAATCAACTAAATTGAGTTTAATAGAAAATTTTCAGAATTTATTCAATCATTAAATAGCTCATCACAAAATCACAGAATGCATTAAGATGACCATATATGCACTCTTGAATTGGAGTGTAATGAAAATTTAAAATTTTCCACTCTTTCATGTATCCAAATATTGTTTAAGAATTTATTTCAGCATATTTCACCCAAATAAAATTTTTACAAACTTTAAAATTGTGAAATCGCTAAATAATAAATTTCCTTCATTTCAAATAATTGATAAATGATATAGAAGGAAATTAAACTTCAATAAATGGCATATGAAAAATAATCACATTTATATCTACATATATATCTTCTGGATATTAAAAAAATGTCTCAAATTTTTTTTTTTGTAAAAAAAAAAACACACACACACTCTTATGACTCCAATCACAAATTGCCCAAAAATTTAGAACAAGAGCCCAAAACATTTTTAAGGAAAAATGGGGTTTTTTTTTATTTCGTAGGCCCAAATATAATGGCCCAAAACGCATGACACAAACAATTTTGTTTTTTAATTTAGAGGTCTAGATGCGTTTTCAAAAAGTGGTCCTAATTTTTTTTTAATACCTTTGTCCAGAACGATAGGGGGCCAGATGCATTACCTTTTTTTTATAAATCAACAGAAAAAATTGTGGCTCAAACACTTTGGCCCATAATTTTTATCAAAAACCGATTTCTAGGAAAAGAATTTTTTTAAGGCCCAAAACATGTTGGCCTAGAAGCATTTCATTTTGTTTTATTTGAGACCCAAACACTGGGCCCAACTTGCATAACCTTTTTTTGTTAAATAAGTCGAAGGCCCAAAAGGCAAACCCCTTCAATGTGGTGGGTTGACCTAAGATGACCAATCATTGCTTGCGATCCAATTGCCCTTTTCCTTCATATAGCCGTTGGATTTTTTTTTTTTAATCGTCTTCCTTTCAGTCGATGGTGGATAATTTTCTAGTGACGACAGAGGGGGGTTTTCTGATAGTCATGGGAGTGTTTTCAACTGTGGTTTTTTGAGAAAACAGTCACACACACATGTGCATATCCAAATACATATAGGCAGATTCATACACATATGCAATTTTCAAAAAATAATTTCAAAAAATTAGATAGCCATGAAAGAGTGAGATCTTATTCATGATCTTCAGAGTGTAGGTAATACATATGTGATCCCTTATATTTATAAGCATGAATATACAATATCAGGATAAATTAATAGCTCAGATTACATGAGATAATAAAGTGATACATAATTAGGGGCAATGAGAGATATAAACATCCACATAATAATATTCATAACAGACATTTGTTTTTTAGCATGCAATCATCGGGGAGTAGCCATAGTATCCTCTATGGTACATACATAATGTTATATATGATTAGTTTTGATGATGTCAAATATATAAGAGCAAAAAAATTTTATAATGTATATTGACTATCAACTACATTTAATGAAAATTTCTTATATAGTTTGGTCAATGAAAAGGAGAAAAGTTGTTAGAGGTTAGTTATGTAGAATGATCTTATAAAATAAAATGAGAACATCAAGTTTCAAGCTTTTATATTTGTAATTGGAGGATGATGTGGTTATATAACTCATTTTGTAGTTTACATATATGTTATATCATCATACATTGAGTTACATATCATCTAACCTTCATTTGGATGCTCAAAATTGTTTCTGGAAGTCAAAACTTGAGTTCTGACTCATAAACTCGAGTTAAATGAGTGTTTGAAGTTTTATGAAGCAAAACTTGAAGTGGAACTCGAGTTTAGAATCAAGTTTTGGGATTTGTGACCCAAAACTCGAGTTTTAATAAATTAAAACTCGAGTTTCGAGCTCCTCTGTTCGGCTCTGTTTCTGTCTCAGCTTTACGTGTGTTCAGTATTTTGGCTATATCTCCCAAACCACACGTCCGATTGATGTGAAACCAGTTTCATATGAAACTAGACTCAAAATTCGGTTTATATACATCAAG
>QFDD01003380.1:0-18053 GCA_006871305.1 Vachellia collinsii | reverse complement strand
TCATGCAACCCCAACTCCGATTCACTGAACCATCAACATCAATAATTAGGCAAATGTAAACTGTGAATGCTAGAAATATCGAAATTTTATTTCACTCAAAATATAAATAAGAAAATAAATGTGTTTAAATTTGTCTTAACTAGTTGAAACTCTCTAGGCACAGCATTTTATTTTTGTCATAGCAACACAAACACACTGTTTTATTTTTCTTTTTTCAAAGTGCATGTATCCTTCTATTGGAAATAATTTTGATCGTGACATTATCGAATAATAAATATGTACCATTTCCTAAAGAGAATTAAAATTTGATTTTTCAGGGATTAATCACTATCATAAGCCCACTGGGCCATTTATGACTGACGACCCAATAAATATTTAGTGGGCCTGCCTGGGCTTGCGTCAGAACTTCCATTTCTAAACCACCAAATAGTAGCCTTGAATAGAATAAGCCATGGTTTCAGTCCAATGAAGCTATTTTCAAGGTCCTGTAAGCTCAATCACTCACTTTATCAACTATTCCTGATATAAAACTTATTTCGTAATTATTTTTTATTAAAGTAAATTTTATATTAAGGATTTGGAAAGTATTACTTTTACAATATCATATTTGCTTTATTTTTTATAATACATATTTTTCTTTGACTGTCCTCAATTATATTGGAAAAAAACTCAGTAACTCACTTAAGTTATATTATATTATATAAAATTAGTTTATAATTACTGACAAAAAAATTAGTTTATAATTTAAAAAATTACGTTCTAAATTACATTCTACTCCTATGTAATATGGATGCTGCATAAAATTAATTAATCTAATTAACAAAAATGAGAAAGGAATGTATTGATGTTATTCTGCATAAAAGTTGTAGAACGACTGTTGCAAGATATTTTTCAATCACCCCCCCCAAATTCTAATTTTCTCATGAAAATGCTTTTCATTTTCACCCCTTAAATTATATTTTTTTTAAAAAAAATTCTAATTTATATCCTTGTAACATGCATTTCCAATAATTCTATTAATAAGACTTGTTTGCGCAATGGTAATTATCAACCTGTAATTTATTTAATTAAAGTGAAATGTTACTATATTCTAACGTTGAAGTTGTATACCCAAATAACACCATTTGACCAGACAAGGTCAAAGCCCATTTAGGAGGCTCATTAGGTGAGGAAGAGACTGCCGAAGGTTCAAAGGGAAGGTTCCATAGTAACACGTGAAGACCTCCTTAAAAAAAAAAGGACTAATCTCCCATGTTACTGGAATCTCGGGGTAGACGATTAGATCTGTGAATCTATCGACTAATCCCTACATTCCGAAAGATGGGTATACGTACAACTTGACAAGGAGATCACCTATTTACCAAGGTTCACCAACTCGGACCGGCGACTGAACCGGTCAAGGCAGTGGGTTAAGGGTTAGTGGGTCAGATCGGAGTCAAACCGGGGGTCAGACCGGTAAGGAATAAAAAAATTAAAAAATAAATATAATCACACATTGACACAATCAAACTATCCAAAATTGAAAATTTCAAAATTTAAGTAGTAAATTCCATTATTAACAAAGTAACAGTTATCAAACCAATTATATACTTATAGCTTATCCATTATCCAACATTATTTTCAATTTCGAAATAGTCATCCTAACAAAGTATCACAATATATATATCAATATGTCAAGGGGTTCTATTTTTCTTTTTCTTTTTTTAACTTTCAAATTTGAAATTTTAAAAAAATTCATCCTTTTTTTAAAAAAATTAAAATGAAAATGAGTAGATACGGACATGACGGTAGGTCTGCGTAGAGAAGAGGTTCTGTTTTTTTTATTTTTTTACCTTTCAAATTTTAAAAAATCATTATTTTGTTTTTTTTTAAAAAAGTTTGAATTTATATTTTAAAAAAAAAAAAAAAAAAGGTAACCTGGTCGACCCACCCAACCGGGCGGGTCGACCGGGTTGACCCCAGGTTACCCCGGGTCAATCCGGGTTGCACCGGGTTGACCTAACCCGGGGTCAGAATCCAACCCAGACCGGACTGGAAGCCGGGTCGCCGGTTTCCGGCTTGACCCAGCCGGTCCGATCCGGGTTGGCGAACCTTGCTATTTACACACATTTTGGATAAAATAGCACTACTCTAAAATTTCCTAATGTTCTGATCTTTCTATATTTTCGTATACTCATACAAGTTCATTTTTTATCCTTCTTATGCTAAATTCTCTGGCCCTTAATTTATATTTCTATTGTTGGTGACCTAGCTTTTATTTTTAATCCTTCTTATGAAAATCTTCTCAAAACAGTGACCCATGTTTTATTTCCCATTACTCTTTAACAAAAATTTGCTCAAACAACAGGCATGTTATATTATTTTTATTGAATGTCAATGAGGATTAGTCATAAATAACATGTTTATAAAAAACTGTGGTGGTGATAAGTAGCATCAGCAACAAATCTTTATTCTATTAAGTGGAGTCGGTTACATGGATCACATAATACTATTGTGATTTGGAATAGATTATTAACTAAAAGATTTTTTTTTATATATAATTTCATTTAGTGTGTGTTTCGTTCTTTTTCAACATCTTTTTAAATGATTCTGTACTATTTGATCAACTCTTTTCATCGGTGTCTTCAATGGCCTTTATCAGAACATGGTCGACCCATCTGAAACAATTTAATTTCTACCTTTTTCTCCTCAATAAATGTAACCCTAACTTGTCCACGTATGTGATTATTATGAATTATATTTATTCCAATGTGACTACACATTCATATCAACATTCTTATATTGGCTACCCATCTTTATGCTCACGTCATCAATTCAAAGTCTAAAATTCATTAATATATAGCATTGTTAGCCTTATAACAATATGATAAAATTTTCCTTTTACCTTATTAGATACTTTCCAATCACAAATAATTTTTGTAGTTTGCCTCTATTTACATTTACACTATCCAACTTGAATTTAGTGATTAACATCGGTATCAATTTCACCATCTTTTTGCATAATTAATCTCAAATATCTAAACTTTACCATTTGAAGGATGATTTTCACCTCCAAATCACTTCTTTTATCAAAATTATAATGCATATATTCTCTCTTGATATAATTCCAGCGAAAGCCCTTTGGTTTGAAAGTTCTTTTTATTAAGTTTAGAGCTAATACCTTCCTTTAAAAAAAACTATACACCTGTTTAGATTAATTAAAATTTATTTTTTTAATAAGATTTATAATTTATAAATTAATTATATAAGATAAATTTTATACCGAACAAATTCCATAAATATTGGCACCGAACTTCTGTTGACAAAAAAAATGCCACTTTTTGTTTTTTCCATTGGCGCACCTACACGTATCTGGTTACGTGGCTAATTTTTATTAGAGAAAAATTAATTCATAAGGAACTAAAATTAAATTTCATTTCAACGAAAATCTGAGACGCCTGTTCTTCTTCATTGCCCAAATCTCAGATCTACGAAATTGCACTCCCAACTTCGAAAGATTCACTCTTTCTAAACACAAACGCCGTTATACAAATTCAATCCCCTAAATCCAAAAAGCTTCTTCTGAATAATTTTTTTTCCTTGGATCATTTTCCGAGGCATTTTCGTAGAAAATTCTATCATCTCCGGCAAATCTCTAGAGGGGCTGTGCCGACACTTTTATTTATAATTGGTGTTCGGATTGGGTATTGAGAGCTTGAATCATGTGGAGTAGTATTGCAAATTTGAAGGAGAACTTGAACAAGATCGCTCTTGATGTTCATCAAGATGACGATGACGAGGAGGATGAGCTCGAGATCTATAACAGGCCCAACGGAGTCGATTCTCCCATGTCCGATCGGAGGAACTCTCATAGTTTTGCGCACTCGAAATTGGGTCCAAGGTCGCCGCTCTCAAACGGGATGGATGATCCTGCTGCGTTTAGTTCTGAGGTGCCACTTCTTTCTTGAGCTTGCATTGTCATTGAATACTTCACAAAAGATTGGGTGATGTTTATACTTTTTGGATCTCTTAGGCGCTTTCCCGATTTGAATTGGATGAATATGCGGGACATAGTCTATTGAACATTGGAGTTTTAGTCATTTGCCCTTTGCTTGCTATAGTCTGGGTTTGGGAAGTGGATTTGTTTTTGAATGCTGAATAGGTTTAGGAACCGGAACATCTTATCAAGATAGAAATCAATACACTCATTGATGATTTCGTTGTGCTTAATGCTGCTATTTCAGACTACTATATTGGTCTGGATAAAATGAATGTGTTGTGTTCGTGTTTTGCAATAGAGTATATGGTTTCGAATTTGAACTCGTCTCACTTTAATTGTTCGTTTATATTTGGAGTATGTTGGCAGTCAATTTTGTTGACCAACTCATTCTCAGGTGGTGCTTGGGAAGTAGGAGCTGTAGTGGGAAGTAACAGATCATTATGTTTTATCTATGTCTTGTCTGATTCTGTTACCGTCTAGAGGTTCAGCTGGTGGGTATTTGAAGAAAATGAAGAAAAAAAGATTGATGAGGTCTTGAATTTAGTCTCATGAATTCATTTCTTCATATTCCTGCTAACGATTAGGTTATTTATGTTTACTGATCATCAAGTCTCACTAAGTATTAGTAAGTTTGGGTTGATTAATTTTGATTTTGAGTATTTCATCCCAACTGATAAATTATAAATTGGCTTTATGATTATTCTTTTATTTTGGTTAGGAGTGAATGAGGTTCAGAGTTTTGCTTTCTAAATTGGTTCATCTTTATATGCAGAATAGCATCCACCGTACTATTAGGATCAGCTGTGAAAGTACATTGTACATGCTAGCATGAACTGATTAATCTATGTCACCTTTTCTTCAGTAGATGTAACCATTTAAGCAAACATTCTATTAAAATCCTGTTACTTGTCTGGAGAACTGGTGGAGAATAATCTTGAAGAGAATGCATTTTGGAAAAATTAATTTAAAATGTGAGTTTTATGTGGGAGTCCAAGAGTTCCATTGCAATTAACTTATGTTTGGATAGTTTTCAGGAAAATCATTTAAGGCTGTGAAATTACTAAATGAACCAATGCATTGTGTTTCCAAATATATATACTTATCTTAATGATGGAAAATCGGAAAAATTGGGCATTGTTTAAGTTGTTAGAGGTTTCGATTTCTATTTATTTTTAACTGTTATCAGATTTTTTAGTTTATCTATATGAGTTAGTTTTACAGTCAAACTAATTTTCAGTATAATAAATGAACGAATGCCTTGATCTGTAGTTCTGCATCATGTGATTATAACATCTGAAATACTTGTTGTTAAGAAGTCCAATTAAGAATAGTTGCTTTTAATCTACGAGTCTAGAATGCACTCTAGCAGCCCAGCATAAAATTTAGGCCAGGATCCTAAGCATGCTACTTTGAGGCTAGAACAAATTTTTGGGGCTGGAATGCATTCAGTCCTTACCCGTTCAAAATGTGTTTTGGATGTCTTTCCAAATATGCTCGTTTTGCTTCATTTAAAAAACAAGTTAAATAATTTGCTTTTCTTTTACTTCAAAGAAATGACTGATTGGGAGCAGGTCAGTCTGGCTGAATAAAGGAAGAAGTGAACAAGTGTATATGGGGTTTCTGGAGTCTGAATTCCTAAATTTCCAGTCAAGAAGAAATGACTTTTCTTATTTTTCCACAAATGTACTCATTTACCAACAAAAGCAGTTTTACATTTCTAACTTGTTGCAATATTTACTTGCCCCCCACCATATTGCCACTCTTTCGACCTGAAAAAATGGGCACATGTTTGTTTGGAAAATGTTATGCCAATTGGTGGGGACTTTGCCACTTTCAAGTTTTGTCTTTTCCTTCTTTCCTTGACCCTTCTATGAAGTGATACTGTAAGTTTACTCCATTTTGATCTTATTGCAGATTGAAAAATACAAATCTGAGATTAAGAGACTTCAGGCATCTGAGGCAGAAATTAAAGCACTGTCTGTTAATTATGCATCTTTACTGAAAGAAAAAGAGGTATAGCAATTACTTGTCCCAGAGCACTGGTACTGATTTTTTGTGATTTTTGCCTTTTGATATCCTGAGAAAACCTGACCTTGGGTCTTTTCAAACAAAGTGAACTCAGCTTGTTGAGGAATAAGTTTTGCCATTATTTTTTTGCTTTTCTGTTTTAAATGTGTTCATGGCCCTCCCTTGCCTAAAACAGGAGTTTAATTTGCTTGAAAACTGATGGAGACATGGTTGTATGGGATACCAAGTCCTACATTGAGTAGAATGAGATGCTCAATGGGGTATTTAAATGGGTTGGTTTTTCCTCCTTAATAGCTAGCTTTTGGGGTAGGGTTCCTCATCCCATTTAGGTGCCTATAAAAACATTATAAAATAATGTCAAAAACAATTGTTTAACAATACAACAACTACAATAACAAGCCTTATCCTATTAAGTGAAGTTACTTTAAAGAATGACACAATGCTAATAATATCCATGCATGGATAGACATTTGTTCAACAATATAACTATTATTATTTCCACATTTTCTTTGATATGTCTCACAGTCCAATCATTTATACTTACAGGACCTAATTGTTAGATTGAATAGAGAAAATGGCTCATTGAAGCAAAATTTGGATGCTACAAGTAAAGCTTTAAGTGTCTCCAGAAATGATAGTTCTGCGTCATCTTCAACGGGCACTGATCCAGTGAAGGTAGACTTTCATTCTAGTTCAAACATTGTTGTGGAGTGTTTTATATATTCTATACTATTGTTTTAACCTGTTGTAATCCTATGTTTAGTCTTTGGTATTTGATGATGCTTGTGTGAAATTTTCAATATTTGATACTCCCATTTTGAATGATATGATGAAGCCATATGATATTGAAATATCTCATTTCATTACAGTATTGAGGTTTTATTCCTTATGCATTTCTTGAGTTTTGGAGATTAACGGTCATCTAGCGGTCATCTCATGTCTTGTATTTTGAGATGGATTAATGCTTCGTGGTAAACATTCTTCCGTTTTCAGTGATCAGTGGACTTTTCAGCTGCCTTGCCGCACTTGTTTAAAATTATCTCTCTGATATATTTGGCAATGGGTAGAAACATTTTATGGAATTTGATATTACTTAGTCATGGTAATAAGAGGCGTTATTGGGATTGGTATAGGTATTAAGTCAACACTATTTGGGGCCTTTGTCTACTTCAAACCCTACTGTAAAATTTCTCAGTATTGTTTGTTACAGTTCGAACTTTAAGGGAAATATCTTGTAGTCATAAGAGTTAAAAGAAATAGAGTGGTTTGACATATTTGTGCAAAGAAAGAGTGCCTTAATGTAGGGTATGTGGTTGGACTTGGAAATGTTCCGGTGTTCCAGAGGGTTTGTTGTTAATCTTTTGAAAGCATTTGGTTGTGAACTACCTAGTCTTTGCCAAATTATGTAAATCCTTGTTGACTACTTTTGAATACTTCTGCAGGGAAGTAGTGATCAATTTTCCAATGGACAGCATAAGTTTGCATCTCACGTGAAAAATCGTCACTCTGGAAGTTTAAAGCATAATGGTGTTGTTTCAAGGAAGGATTCTATGAACAATGGAACCATATCTGCTTTGGATTCTGATGCCAATGAGATGGAACCTAAACATTCTGATTTTCAAGGAAAGGACAAGGTACTATGACCTTGGGTTTCTATTTATTCATGGTTACTAAATGTATTAACTGAATTGCTGTTAGTTATAAAACTTGTCAAAGTTGTTTTTTTAGCAAATAGCTTTTGTGGCTTATGTTTTCTTTCTCTCGAGTCCTTGACAGGGAGTTTACCCTTTTTTTCATCTTTAACCTAAGAGAATGGCTGTTCATCTTCATATGCAAATTCTCTTCTGTCCAGTCGTTTTCATTTATTTTGCTAGGTTTCTATATTTGTATTTTTATTTTTAGTAATGAGTGAACTTGACAACAGATGTATGAATGCCTTCTAGGAGGTTGCAGAGTTGGTGGATGGAAGAAATGGCTCAACAGTAGCAGCACAACATTCTTCTGAGGTTAGAAAATTGAAGACAGAACTGGAGCAAGAGCGTGAAAAATTGGCAAAATTTCAGCTACAATTCCAAGGTCTCTATATTCTGCATTTGAAATCATAGACAAAATTTTGCATTTATGTTTTAAATTAGCCTGATAATACTTTTCTTCACTGACAGCGGAAGTGACATTAAACAAGTCCCTTCAGGAGGAGCTTAAAATATCGAAGATGGAAATAGACAAAGTGAGTTATGCCTGTCATGATTTTTATGTAACATGATGCATTAACTCTAGCAGAGCTTTTGGTTCTTGAGATACTGAACAACTTATGTTTATTGAGATATCTTTAATATGAACTTAAAGAGGGCAATTGATGTGAAATAATAGATGCATGTTGTACAATGATAGGTACTGCATATTCTGCATTCTACGATGTCACTTTCTGTTATAGTTAAATTTTATCAGTGTATTGGTGCTTTTAAACAGTTCTATCCTTACATATTATGATATAATGATACAAAACAATCAATCAAAAGCAGTTTTATTTTGGAAAATTTTTTAAGTCCTTCAGGAATACCATTTCAAATTGAGAGTTTTTATTCATTTTACCCTTTGTTATTATGCTCTAAGGCGAGGAGCCAAGCCATAGCACCTCATTATGAAAAGTGCTAGCTTTAGCTGGGCTCCAAATGGCTCCCCCTTGACACCTCGGGTTCAATTTGCATTAGATGTGGACAAATGACACTGTTGGTCCCTATCTTTTAAGGTACTTAAATATAAAACCGTTTCGTATCTAGAATATAAACCTAAGATAGGAAAGTTTTATAATAAAATATAGAAAAAATTTTAAATACCAAAAAAAAAATTTATAATAAAATATATAAATATATATATATATATAGAAAATTTAAAATATTGGATAAGATAGGATAGTTTATATTTTAAATCTTATATTGGTTAATAGTTTATAAGATTTTGTAACGTAAAAAAATGTAAACAAACCTAGACCCAAATAAAGAGTAGGTACCAGTAGAGTCTGCAATTAGCAAGGCACAATTATACATCTTCTATTTATACGTCACACCTTTCAAGCGTATTTATATATTATATATGAAGGTTATTTCAAATAGAATTATAAGTTTATCTATATTATTTGTCTATTCACCATATTTTTTTCCCCTTATTGTTCTGCTTTGCTTTCCTAGAGCAAGCACCTTTCCAGCAGTTCTTACTTCTTCCAGCAGTTTATAAGATTTTGTAATGTAAAAAAATGTAAACAAACCTAGACCCAAATAAAGAGTAGGTAACGGTAGAGTCTGCAATTAGCAAGGCACAATTATACAGCTTCTATTTATACGTCACACCTTTCAAGCGTATTTATATATTATATATGAAGGTTATTTCAAATAGAATTATAAGTTTATCTATATTATTTGTCTATTCATCACATTTTTTCCCCTTATTGTTCTGCTTTGCTTTGTTGTTGTTGTTGTTTTTCTGCTTTGCTTTCCTAGAGCAAGCACCTTTCCAGCAGTTCTTACTTCAGGCATTCTACAGGCGGCTTTCACCTTTTGACTGCCTTGGTTTTACTGTTAACTCATTCTAAGACGTGTCTCACTCTGCAGCTTCCTATTTTACAAAATGCCTATAGTATATCAATTCTGTTTGAGGACATGACTAACTAAGTTGTTGCTTTTCATGTAAGGGAATAGAGCATGTTTTTTGCAGCAATTGATGGTACCAATTTGAATTGAAATTATGATTGTCATAATAAAACATTGATAGTTTTCTCCATTGCTGTAAAATTCAAAATTTTCATCTAGCCTCTATCTGCAGATGTTGTTTTTGGATCTAAGGAAGGATAACTTGTCCAATTCCCGATTTACATGAATGAACTATATTGTAGAATCATTGACGATTTTGCCATGATAATATATCGGGTTTGATTTTCCTAGTTTTTGGCTTTCTAATACATGATAATTGCATTATTGCTTGAAGACATCAAAGGAGATGAGAAAAATACGTGATGAATTGAATAAGAAAGTATCAGAAATAAAACGTCTGCAAATGGAGTTGAGTAGACGGGAAGATGAAGATGTGGGTGCTGTGGATAGCTTGAAAAAATCAATCAAAAGCCTAGAGAAGGAAAATGTCACCCTTAAGGTTGGGATTATTTATTTATTTTGCTTTGTTTCTATTATTGTAATTCTGCCATTGTATGTTATGTTTTTCTGACATGATCTGTTAACCATTGACCATTGTTACCAGGTGGAGAAGAAAGAGCTTGAGGCTGCACTAGAAACATGCAAGAGGTCTTTCGGTAAAATGTCAGCAGATGCTTCTCAGAAGGATTCAAGCAGTATGAGTGAGGTGGACCTCAAATTTATAGCATTATTTACTGTATTGGTTACTTGTTAAAATTGATGTTAATAACACACGTCTTTTCTATTTTTGGGGGATGGGTGCATTTACTTTTCGGAACAGATGCCAGATTCTTCCAAAAGTTCTCCAGAAAAGGAAGAAATGGAAAGATCCTTTCAAAAGCTAAGTAAGGATTTAAAGGAAACCCAGCATGAAAGGGACAAAGCATTACAACAATTGACCCGCCTTAAGCAGCATTTGTTGGAAAAGGTTTCCTTCTTTGTACTTTCATTTTGTCTTTTGTGTTTTGTTTTTGTCCTAAGGAAAGGTTAATTATGGCAGAGTAGAGACAAGCTGAGTACAATTTATCCCGATACTGTCATTATAATGTATCTGTCAATACTCAATATGTGTGTGTGTGTGTGTGTGTTTTATTTATTTTTTTTCCAGTTAAACTTGAACCAGCTCAAGTCTTTGTTAACAGATTTATAGACAGTCGTGTTTGCCCAATTGCTTTGACAGTTTGCCTCTGTTCCAAAAGTTAATAAAAGCTAAAGTCGTGTTAATTAGTACTTGAAGAGATGCTTTTCATCAATATCTGCTATCCCAATTATCTTCCTATTGCGACCATGAATATGGAAATATGCATGTTGAAATGTGCATCTATTGATCTTAGTGATGACTCCAGGGAACAGTCTTTGAAATTCTAGGTATCGGAGGGATTTATGGAATGGAAGACAATATTAGCCAGGATGGCCATGACAGCTAGAAATTTAGATATGGCATGTGATTAGATTCCTCTCAACTATGGAAAGATAAGTTAATCAGTTTTGTAATACAAAATAGAGGGACAGTTTAATATAACTGGTAGCCATATTGGTTTGATTTTGATATAGCAGATGGTCGATTTATTTTTTTGTCTGCTCATTAATGCTGTATTCATTGACCTACTTCATTTCTTAGCTATGCCCTGGATCTCAAAATTTGCTATTTACAGACTTCCTTTCTCATACTACTCTCTACTGCTTCTATTATATATTTTCCCCTTATATATGTGGATCTTAGAAGAGTTAAATCTGCATAATTTCCTATTGGGTTCAGTATATTAACCTATTTGAAGTTAGAACTAAGGAGGATTTCCTTGTTGATTGTTATTTAGGAATCTGAAGATTCACAAAAAATGGATGAGGATAGCAAAATCATTGAAGAACTACGTGAAAGCAATACCTTTCTGCAGGCTCAAATTTCTCGTCTTGAAAAGAGTCTAAAACAGGCTATTGCAAGTCATGAGGAACTGAAGATGGCGAACAGCAGTGAGGTTTATAAGTCCAGGGAAATCATTGATGATCTGAACAAGAAGCTTGCAAACTTTACAAGTATAATAGATGCCAAGAATACTGAACTTTTAAATCTACAGACGGCTCTTGGGCAGTATTATGCTGAAATTGAAGCCAAGGTATTGAAACTTGACAGTTATTCTGTAGTTGACATATTAATGTTTTTTAGCTGGGTAATTGACTCTTCCACCTCATTACTGTGCTTCTGTGCATGGCTGCATTGGGGTAACTTACATCTATATTTTTTTTTTTTTTTTTGCTTAGGAACATTTGGAAGAAGAGTTGGCTCATGCAAGAGAAGAATCAGCTAGACTTTCTCAGCAATTGAAAGTATGACTTTCTTATTATTTTGAAGTATGATTTATAGTCAGCTTTACTTTATTTGAATTTGTTAGGTTAACAGCAATGCAGCCTTCACACTGAAATTTTATTGGGAATCATATGATAAGAAGTCTGTTTGGTCCCCACTTATGTGCGGAATTTATGCGATTTATTTTTATTTCTCATCTAGCTATTATTAGTTTGGAACTTTATGTTTATCTTGTATTCTTTTATTACTACTGTTGCTCTGCTGTTAGGACACCAAAACGGCCATTCTGTGTCTCCCCTGAATGGGGTGTTTTGGAAAAAAAAAATGGTTGATTTTTGTAGAAGGCAACATCATTGGAGGTGTAGAATTTGTGTTGTATCAGGTAGGATTGTGGCATTTGTATTTCTTTTGTGTGGATGAGTAACCAAAAGAAATGCATCTGGTAGGTTGAGGATCAAGCTTGCCCCCATAGCTGTGCACAAGCACAAATCCCATGAATCCCAAGACTGTGGGTAAATTTATTATAGCTTAGCTACCAGGATAGCTTGACAGGGTTGTGATTACCATTCTTTCTCAAGTATATCAATGGAGTTTTTATATTTATTTTTACTACAACTGATAGGGAAATAGTAATGAAGTTTGTAGTTCAATAATATATTTGTTTATGCTATTGACAGGATGCTGATCAGAGAGCAGAAGTATTGAGGGGTGAAAGGGATGAAATTTTGACCAAGCTTTCACAATCTGAGAAAGCTCAATCAGAATGGAGAAGTAGACTAAGCAAGCTTGAAGAAGATAATGCTAAACTGAGGCGAGCTCTTGAGCAGAGTATGACACGGCTAAACAGAATGTCTTTGGATTCAGATTTTCTTGTCGACAGGTTAGCCTGCTTGTGGGTTTGAATTATATGCATATCAGCTTGACTGTGATTTGGGTTTCGTGTGTGTGTGTATATATAGTTGATTGTATTTGACAAAAACAAATTTGTGCAAGGGCTTTTATCTTCAAATTTATATATTGATCTATGATTTGACAAAAAATGTGAATGAATGTTACTCTGTTTATATGTACTTCTCTGTGACATAAACTGAATTTAAGTCTAGCAGTTTGTATTGTAGCAGTGGGGTTACAGAATGTAAATAGTAAACTAGATGTCTAGATGCGTGTGTGCTTTCTTTACTTTTTTCTTATTTTCTCTGATGCCATCTGGTGAGACTTGCACTTTGCCAGATTATTTCTAATCTGAATATCATTTGGAGCTTGAGTTCCATTTAGGTTATCCTCCCACTTGAAGAAAGTGGAGGAGTCCTTGACATAAAGAGCTTGGAAGGGAGTTAGGCTAGTGGATCTGTTATTGAAAGTGCTGAATCAGTACTCAGTCCAACTAAGCCATGTAACCCATTGTCATGGCTCTAGCTTTTAAGACATCTGTTTGACAGTGAAAAGCTGAACTCTAATTGATAGCTGTACAAGATTGATTAAACAATTTGCACCCACAAAAGGTCAATGAACACCCTGTTGAAATCTGAAACAATGGATGTGGGAAACCCTTGTAAACAGACCACTTCCTGAATTAAAACATCCGCCACATCCTTTGCTGGAAAAAGGTACGATAGAAACAAAAATGGCCATAATTTGTAATGCATTCCACCACCACCATAATAGTTCCAAATCTTTAGGATTTGGGAAGACGGGTGATGAAGCCCATACTTATACCTTGCCACATGTTGCGGTACAGTCAAAGATTGCTAAAGACCAACTGGTTGTAGAGCTTGGCATCTGTATCATTGGTAAGTGTCCCGCTTGGCAACACAGGATTGTATGTCCTGCATACCATCCCAATGGATTAATTCAGCCAATGACCCACATGTTACTCAGGTAACTCGAAAGACCCTAAGGGGTAAGTCATGGAATTCTTTGAGCAAAATTGGATTCCCAAGTAAACCCTTTTGGAAACGCTAATCTCCCTTTGTACAATAAGCAACCATGCTTGAGGCTTTAATCAGGAGGCTGCCCATTATAAGCCAACATATGATGGGTGATGCTCATTTGAGGCTCCACACGAACACCATCTTCTTTTCTGTATTTACTAGTTCTTGCTGGACTCTGACCTAATTCTCCAAACTGTTTATTCTCCCTGCCATTTGAGTATTGACAATCCTATGAGAAATATTGCTCTGATACTGATTTGGTGATGCTTGTTCTGTTTTAAGTATTTAGTAATGATAAAAGCTGGATTCACCTCTAGCATTCAAGATGATTGTCTTTCCACAAACAATCTGAATTCTTCCTCGCCTTACGCTGGAGACCCCCTTAAAATATCTAGCTGATTGATCTTCTACTACTGTGATTTTCAATTACTGTCGCATCTATACTACTGGACCCCTCTAGAGTTAGTTAAGCCAAGCTACCTTTAGTTTCTATTTTTCTTCTATGGAGCTACCTCGCCAGTCTTCTTCCTACTACATAACTAACGCTTGTGTTTTCATTGTACCCATCCGGTTTATGATGATGTCCTCTAGATATGAATTTAGATTTCTAATTTGTGGTTGAGCTGCTGCTTGATTTTTTGGTGAATAACTGAGCTTCTTCTATTTGTGAGTAATTGTCATACTAATTTGAATTATATTGTTGCCAGGCGCATTGTTATAAAGTTACTCGTAACTTATTTCCAGAGGAATCACAGCAAAGAGGTATGTATTGCAGTTTATTTTTACACAGTATGGAACTGGAAGTGTGGGGAGGGAACCCTTGTTTCTTCAATTATCCATCTGATAATAGCATTTTTAATTATGTGCCTGTGCAAGGGAGGGTGTGCATTTATTGACTTTTATTTAGTGTTCCATATTGTTGAGTTAATTTGTGGAAAAGATTTAAATACAGTTCCTTACATTCTTAAAGTCAAGATTTTTATTCCCATGTCAGTCGTCCAGATCTCCAATAATAAATGTACAGTTTTTTAAGCAAACAATTGTAGTTTTTCCATCAAATTATATACTTGACTGTTATTTATTTTTGGTCATCTTGTGTTGTTATTGGAGAATCATGTATTTGTCTTATTTTGATAGGAAATCTGATAGTAAATATGTAAGGAACCTAATATAGGTCTCGTCCTTGTAATGGCTGGCATTTTACCCAATTCTATTCAATTGTAGTTAGATGCAGAAGGTCCAATTCTAGGGAGAAAATTAATAGATCGGCACATTAATTGTAGAGCTGGTTGACCTGTGCTAGGAACCTGGCCTTTTGTTATATACTTCACGGTGAAAATTATTATTTAATTTTTCCCTTCTGCTACTGATGCTACTTGTATTCTTATATCTGTGGTCTTTATAAAGCCATATTCACATTAATTTTTCACGTTTATAATGTTGTGGACAGGTTTTGGATCTCATGGTTCGCATGCTAGGATTCTCTGATGAGGACAAGCAAAGGATAGGTATTGCTGCTCAACAGGGTGCTGGTAAAGGTGTCGTCCGTGGAGTTCTTGGGTTGCCTGGTCGCCTGGTTGGGGGCATCTTGTCAGGTAGTCCTACTGAACCAGCTGCAAATGTGGGATCTGAAAACCAGGTGAGTTTCCTTGTATCTTGCCGGTTTTTTCCATTATCTGTCATTTGCCCCTCCTCTCCCCCTTATAGTGTACAAAACTTTAGAGGAACAGATTGGGTCATGTGATTATTGACAAACTTGTTCGTTTTTACTGGGTTGGAACATATTCTGCTGTGATTTGATGTGGTCTTTTCAGGAGTGTCATTTATATGACTAAAACTTGATTTGAACTAGTTTTTGACATTTGGAAACCTTGCACATTTATTTTGATGTAAAGTTTTCGTTATGTATCTTCAGTGTATCTCATAAGTACTTTTTCCCCTTTCTTTCAGTCATTTGCAGATATGTGGGTTGATTTCCTGCTCAAGGAAACAGAAGAAAGAGAGAAGAGAGATTCAGCAGGAAATAGTAGTGGTACAGGCAAGCCCACAGAGAGCTCGCGGGGAAGTCCGAATGCTACAGTACCGCCATTTTCAAACCAAAGGTTCACCACAGAAACAGCATCATCTTTATCATGGAATTCACCACCTAACCATAATCACAGCCCTCCTGCACACGGCTATTTGCCGCGCTCTGAACGTCTTAGCTCCGAGTTTTCAACAGTCCCTCTTTCGCCATCAGATAGCAATACTACTACAAGTTCAACCTTCCCCACAAGGTACTGAGTATTATACATCATTGGATTATGTAATTGGTAGAAAGTGTAGGTCAATTGTTTGTTGAGTAGTGGCCATGCAAAATCTGGTTCAATTCATTCTTTCACATTCAAAATGTCTCATTTCAACGAGTGAAAAAGTGTCCTCCACCATCTTGGGTCTTCTGTGGATTATATCTAATAGTAACAATAAAAGAGTTCTGAAAATCACTGGGCCAAAAAAAAAACAAAAAAGAGTTCTGAAAATCTTGTTGATGTACCAGGCATATATAATACTGTCTCACAATTTAAATGTATATAGTACAGAGTTTGCCAGAATGATATAAAGTGATATATGATAATCGTTGTGTGATGCATAGCTATTTGCTTCCAAAAAAAATACTGTAATGTAACTAGTTGGCTACAATTGCACTGCTATATGGATCATGGGGCTTTTTCCTTTTTGCCCTTTTAAAAATGAGATGATGGACAACACATACAATGCTCTCTTAGTTAGGACTGCTAATAAGGGCTTTGGGGCTACCCATGGATATGGGGCAAAAGGGCCTCAGGTAACATGGGCCCGTCTCAACATTCACTGGCCCATGATAGGGTGTCTGGTTGCTTATTTTATTCTATTTCATGTGAATAACATTCTCTGATAAGTCAGCAAATAATTTAGTGCCCTTATTCTCACACACATTTCAAATTACATTATTGACCAAAAAGATATTGCACGATCTTTTTTTTGTGATTTGCTGAAACTTTAAATAAATAAAAAATTCGTACAGTTATTTTGATTAAAATATTATATATATATATATATATATATATCTATGTATCTATGTTATATGATTATAGAGCAAGTATTGCATGTATATTTTTATTCTCGAAAATAATTTGGCCTTATTTTATATTCAGGTAGTTTCTACGTATTTTGATTTGGCAATACAGAGAATGTTGTGTAACTTAAACATCTATTTTTTTTTTTTGGCCAACTTAATCTAAACATCCATCAAGGGAGAATAAATAATTTTCTTGAACGAGTATATCCTTTGATATGAGTTCATGTAGTCATTTTTTGGGTACAGATTTTGGAGTTAAGTATTGAAGACTCACCAGAGTTCAATGGGTTATGAAATTACTTAAAATGAGGTGAATCGCTCATCATTGTAGGTGGTACATCTTTCATGCTAAAGTATTTTCTTATCTATATACATTACTTTAAAGTATTTTTAGGTGTTTTTAGCACTATAATACGATTTGATGTTGGATGTATCAAAAAATATTTTAAATTTTTACACGTGCAAAAAAAACTTGTGTATTTATTTTTTGGCCAAAAAAAAAACGTGTATTGGATACACCCAAAAAATATTTTAGGATGTTAAACATAGTTGAAAAATATTTCAAAATATTATATTACATAGTTGAAAAATATTTTAAAATATTATATGCATTTTAATCTATAAAACAATGCTACCTTTATTCTTTAATATAAAAACTAGATAATTAATTTAAATTAATTTAACTATTTATTTATAAGAGATATAAATTTATTTTTTTAAAATAAAATTTTCCTAATGACTATTTTTACATGAAATCCCTGAATGTACAATTAATAGGATACTTTAAAAAATAAATATGATATATTTAAAAAATAAAGTAGATTGAGATATTATATTTGAACAAAATCCAATTCCCAACTATCTTTCATATTAAAAATAAAAGATAATAACATTACATTATTATCAACTTGGCTCCATTTGATTCACCTAGAGAGAGATGCATGTGTATTTGAATTAAGTAACATCCAACATATTCTCATTGCCCGCACCCCCCCCCCCCAAAAAAAAAGCAAATTTACTCTCTTGG
>QFDD01003379.1:0-22997 GCA_006871305.1 Vachellia collinsii | reverse complement strand
AGATTGTGTTGGTTATTTCCTTTTTATCTCTTCATTTTGGGTTCTTTAGCAAGATTTGATCAAAAAGGGTACACTTTTACCAAAAGGGGCCCATCATTACATATCTTAAAGAATTTATGATGATTTGGAAAGGGAAAAAATGTCATCATGGTTTAATGCTGGTACAGATGTCGATAAAACAACAGCATGAATCTTATTACCGCAAGTAATAGAGTTCGATTTTATCTAATGTTTTTCGCATTTTGTTCGCATTTCCGATGAAAAAAAAAACAAGAAGAAGAATGTTTGTGTACACATCCGTAAGAAATTTGTTGCTGGATAATTGAAAGATAATGACCACTTTTGCATGTCAATCCTTAGAAAAGCAACAATGACTTGTTTTGTAATTGATCAGAGAGACTTGCGATGCACCTGGATTCTGGATTCATCGTTTACAACTATCTTGTAATGTAAAATATTTATATTTAAGGTGAGGATGCCCACAAACTTTTATTAAATGTGTCTCTTTTGTCTACACTTTTTGGATGTGGCCACTTTTTTTTTTTTTTTTTCAATCATCATCTCATAAACCACCAATGTCGGTCATGAGCTTGTGATATCCAAATAGGTACAAAAATGTCAAACTGTTACTTTTTGGTCCCAACCAATACTAAATTTGCATATACATTTATTTGATAATTATGATATATATGCTTTTATTTTGAATGTTTATAAATATTTCTACACCTTCGGAGATTATATGGTGCCCCATATAATTTTGGTAAAAATTTATAATTATTTTTGCAACTTAATCCTTCCATTTAATACTAATATTTTTTGTTTAAAAATTTATTTGATTTTATATGAAGTTGGATACAATTTTGGCAAAAGTTTATAATCATTTTTGCAACTTAATCCTTATATTTAATACTAATATTCTTCATTTAGAAATTTGGTTAGTTTTATTTTCTTTATGCAAAGAAATTTTTTTAACTGAATCATGATTGCCATTATAAGCTTTTTAAGGATTTGATTTGAATATTTATAAAAGTGATGAATTTCCCAAATTTATTGGATTTAGACCATTTACATTTAAATCTAAATGGTTTAAATATATTTTTTTTAAACTAACAATTTTTTTATAAAAAATTATTATTTAAAAATGATGGTTAAAAAATTAATTTTAGTTTTTCATACCAATTAAAATAATTTTTTTTTATGAAAAAAGAAAAATAAGTTATAAACTATTCAAATCAAATCTACAAGCTCATCACTATTTGACCCACACCCTAACAAATTCTTCACTAGGAATTTGACATATTCAAGTGTTGATTATGTATTAATAGTTTTGGTCGTAATATAAATATAACATATTTGAAGCGCGTAGAAGTTTTTTCTGTTTTGCGGTAAAATCAAATTTGTTAGAGTTCGTCTTCCAAAGTAAAAAGAGTCAATAGCAGCTTTGTAAATACTTCTCTTCATCTTCTGTATACTTGTTCCTCCTCAACTGGGATCTTTGAGATCGGATTTGGAAAGCTTGCGACACATAAGAGATGGCAAAATCCAGTGTCGACGATACCGAACTCCGGCGAGCTTGTGAAGCTGCCATAGAGGATCCCAAGGAGAAGGTCGTCACATCGATCCGTGTTGCTAAAAGTCATGGGCTCTGGGGAAAGTCTGTGAAGCTAGGCCGTCAAATGGCGAAGCCTAGAGTTCTCGCTCTATCCGGTACGTTGCTATTCTCTTCTGCAATTTTCTGCTTTGTTTCTCTAAATTAAATTTACTTATAGGTTGAATCCAAGACCATTTTGATACTGTTTCAACTGAATTTTGGAATTGCGCATTTGATGAGCAAACGAGACTAAATTGAATGTTCAGCAGACTTAATTTTCATTTCTTCCTTCCTTACACCTGCATTTGAACCCGATGACTCGGGCTAAATAAACCTCCTGGGGTTCACTACTGAGACCAGAATGCCCGTTAGTTTTGACTTCTGAACTTGTACCTTCTTTACAACAATTCATTTCTTTTTCTTTATGTCTATGGGTAACGGTGTAAACGGAATTTTTTTTTTTTAGTGCTTGCTTTTCATCTCAGGTTGCTCAGCTTGGGGTCCTACCCTCCGGCCCTTTTTTTAAGTGACTTAAGTATTCCAATTTCTACGTCGGAATTCCCTTTACCGCGTCTGCTGGAGCGACAACCTACCCTAAACTCTCATTTACTCTGTACTAGTGAGATTATGTATTTTATTACATGTGAGAGAACCCTCTCGTTAGTCATAGACCTCCCAAAGATCAGATGGCGGGTACCTCCTGTAAAGTGATGTAGTTCGTCAGTCTTGAGATTTGGGTAAGGTTACGTTGTCTCAAGGGGATCATGACATGTTGGTGAGAGGAATATTGAATTCTTATTAGTTTACAATAATTTATTAGAGTATTTTGAGGTACATTTGTTGTTTTTCTTTGCTTGTCATCATGTTAAATAAATTGATACATTATAGTTTGAGTCCGATACATCATAAGCATAAGCATGATCATACCATATCCTGAGCTGAAATGGCTTTAAACATAATGCCTAATTAACATTTAATTACTTTGATAATTTATAAATAAGGAATGATAGTCATCAGAAAACGTTGTCAGAATTCACTACTCTACTGTTTTATAGTGAGATATTCCATTGGACTTTGACTGGGTGTTTGTAAAACTTGCATTTTAAGGGAGAGTAGTTAGGTGTTTGAGGTTACCTTATGTTTGTTAATTACATAAGAACCTGTTGAATTCATGTTTTTTGGCATGCCATTAAGATCTTGCTATTGTGTGCAGTAAATTCCAAAGGTCAGAGAAAAACTGCTTTTCTTCGAGTTTTAAAGTATACGACAGGAGGTGTTCTTGAGGTGATAGTCTCCTATCCTCTCTTTGGAATGAACTTATTTGTAGTGCCTACGTGGTAGTGAGTTGGTGGGCTCTTTTCAATTGTTTTCTTTTATTTATTTTTGCTGGTTTTACTTTGTTTTGGCCCTCCCAATGAATTGTCCTTTGTATTTTCTCTCTGCTAACAAAGCTGCCTACCATCCCCACTGGCATCTCTAGGAAAAGAACAATACACAGGCTTATATGCTACTTTCTTTATTTAAAAGATGCTATCATGTTTTTGCATTGGAAAATTGATTTTCCCCTTTTTGCAGCCTGCAAAGATATACAAGCTTAGGCACCTTTCGAAAGTGGAAGTTATAGCAAATGATCCCAGTGGATGTACTTTTACCCTGGTAATTGTCCATTCTTCCAGCTGTAGAGAAATTCTTATTATCTGAACATATTATTTTCAGTTTGGCACTGAAGTGATATGAGAGACGGCCTTTTCCTGATTTGCAGTTTCTTTTTCTTGATGCCTTTCTATATGATATTCTTTGGGTGATGATTGTTTATCTTTTAGGGATTTGATAACCTCAGAAGCCAAAGTGTGGCTCCTCCTCAGTGGACAATGCGCAATATTGATGACAGGTTATATTGTTGACAGAAAATGCTCAGTTTAATAGTTGAGTTTTCAATCAGGAGAGAGAGATTATTGAATTATTTATATAACTGTCTTTTCTTTGTAGGAATCGTCTCCTGCTTAACATCTTGAATATGTCCAAAGATCTTCTAGGTCACCTTCCTAAAGTTGTTGGCATTGATGTTGTGGAGTTGTCTCTCTGGGCTAAGGTACATGTGGCTGTCCTATTCAGTATAGACTTACAATAAGTATGTGCCTAGTATTTATTAATGTATTGTGTGTGGTTCATCCCATCACTGCAAAGATATTGCCATTTAGTTTGTTGGATTTTAAGTGATAATTGCAGATTATTGTTGAAAACGTTATTTCATTTTTTGTTGCTAATAATTTTGGTAATTGTGAGATAGGCAAAAGTACCCCCAGTTTCTACACAAAGGAGCCCACAAGGTGGTGCTCCTGTTGCATCTGTTGTGACAGAGCCTGAAATGAAAGTCGCTGTTGAAAAGGAACTTGTCTCACAAGCAGAGGAAGAGGACATGGAGGCTCTCTTGGGAACGTAAGTTCTGTTCTGTCTTTAATTGTATTATGGAGCCAAATATGGGAGCATAAGACGAATATAATGATAGTTATGGTGTTTGATTATGTAATTTTCTGGATTGAGTTTTAAAATGATCAGATGGTTCATTGCAATGAAATTTTCCTTTCCTCCTCTGTACACATTATGGATTTTTAGAGTCCTCCAAGCTGATTGACATTTTGTAGTTGATATTAATGCTATATGGCTTCTTTCAGTCCTTCATTTTGCCACTGAACATAATATTTGTGACATGTAATAAAATATGTTAAATTATTTTCTTCTTTTTTGAAAGATAACTTAATTACTGAATTCTCCGTTCTATTATGAAAAATCATACAGCCCTTCCGTAACACTGTAACTCTGAGGAATCCTGCCACTAAATCCATCTTGTCCAAAATACCCTCAAAAGTTAATTTTTTTTAATTGAAAATATGACTTATTAAATATATATTCCTTTTCTTGAGGATTTGAAAAATAAACAAATTCAACTTATTCTAAAATTTTATAGAATTTATTGAACTCTTTTGCATTAAAAATATATTGAATACACATGTTGGTAAGTGCAGTAGGAATTAAGGAAAATGAAAGAGGACAGAATCTATTAGGAAGCAGGAGCAAGCATCTCACTTGGGAGAGCTGTATGAATTTTCATAATAGAGGAGGGACCGTTTCGTTTTTGTAGGTTGGTCCGGTTCTGCTATTTCTTAGGATAGTGGGAGTAATCTACTCTAGAGTCCTGCTAGCTGGTCCCTCTTTTATAATTGATGTTGACTCAGGGATTCCATTGATTGGTGACCAATACTGAACACTATGCTTGTGACATGTATGTTGAAAAAGTGTAATCAATTAGTTACTTCAGTTGAACACACTTAACTTCGGATTTGTTATTTTTTTCTTTTCAGAAATGTGAATGGACACAACTAACTATTTAAAATTCTTAAATGTGCAGTTATGTTATTGGTAATGGTGAAGCAGAAGAATTTTCTGAAAGGTTGAAGAGAGAACTCCAGGCTCTTGAAGCAGCAAATGTGCATGCCATTTTAGAAAGCGAACCTATGATAGAAGAGGTATAATTAGCAAAATAAATGGCATTTCCTTTGCTGGTATATGTTCTTGTTTGTTGCATGTCCCTGTATACCTTTATTGATATGGTCGGCGGCAACTAAATTTTCTATTTGAGTTTAGAAGGATGTACTTGGCTTAGCCTTTATGTTGCATAAACTGTGCAGGAAGGTTTTTAAACACTTTTGACTGATTTTTGTTGGGAGCTAACCAATTTACCTGATTTTATCTGCTGCTTAAAGCTTCGAATCCATGCCAGTATTGTGAGCAGGGGAAGTATCTCATTATTGCTCTGACCATTAGATTTGTTACCATATGATTGGAAAATGATGCTTTGTATACTCTTGACTTCAACTTTTGCTTGAGATTATCCAGTTGGCTTCATTCCTTGTTTGAAGCTTCCAACTAGTGCTGATACTTGAATTGAGACTGTATCTTCAAAACATTAGAGCTGTCACTGTATGAAAATATGATAAGATGTATAAATTTTCAGGTTACTCATAAATCATAATTAGCGTTTATAGAAATATATTTGAACTTCTTGTCCTATTCATGATTCATTTATTGATGCCTTCAGGTGTTGCATGGGCTTGACACAGCAATGAGCTGTGTGGAAGACATGGATGAATGGTTAGGCATTTTCAATGTGAAACTTCGGCACATGAGGGAGGATATTGAATCGGTAAGGGCTTGTATGTGTGAAATTGGGTGTATAATCTGTCCACCAATGGTTGTTTTGGCAGTGCCTCAGCAAGTCATTGTTCATCTGTTTATTTATTATTTTTACTTTCCCTGTTGAAAGTTCATGCATTAATCTTCTTGTTTAGTCACTGTTATGTCAATGTCATTGGCATTACTTCATTTGTTTTATTGGTAGACACTGAATTATTTGATAGAATTCAGTTTTGCCACATTTGGTTACAAGAGAATCTTAAATAATTAAAATACTAATAAAAGGAAGATCAAAATATGTTAAGGAAGGGTTCCATAACTTGACACTAAATTATGTGCACTTTTACCTGAAAATAGTTGTCCTTCCATTTACTATTCAACTGCACCTTAATTGAAATATACTATTTTGTGAACCTTGGGTGTGTCTTTGGACTTGTTTTTTCTGATCAACTATAGTGGGTTTGACACTTTAGCAAGAGTAAATGGTTATTGAAATTGGTTGCTGCTCAATGCATGCATTAATGCTTTCTCTTTTCTCCCCCGGGGGGTCTGATGCCTATAGCAATGGTAATAAATGTCTTTCTTTTTAAATTATGTCAAGGTAGATATTAATATTTCTACCATAAGAGGTGAGGTTCGTTATGATGATTGTTCATGGCAAGCAACGATGTTGCGATAGTATGAAAGTTATGTCTGCTTTAAATGAGAATTCTCAGTTTTATTTATCTAAATTATGCGGTTGATATGTTTCTGTTTATGGAATGATCTCTTAATTTGTCTCATTACTTTATGTGATGTTTAGATAGAAACTCGCAACAACAATTTGGAAATGCAATCTGTAAATAACAAAGCTCTTATTGAGGAGCTTGATAAGCTTGTTGAGCGACTGCGGGTCCCTTCTGAGGTATTCCTTAAGTTGGTGGATTGATTCATTTTTTTAATTCGACTAGCTTACCTTAGTAATTTTGTAAACATTTTCATTGTGCAGTATGCAGCATGTCTGACAGGAGGTTCATTTGATGAGGCAAGAATGATTCAAAATGTTGAAGCATGTGAATGGTTGACTGGTGCCTTGCGTGGTCTTGAAGTGCCTTATCTGGATCCTGATTATGCAAACATGAGAGCTGTATTTTCTCTAGCTTGCTTTTAGTTTCTCTCATAAAATTCAATTTTGATAGTAGAATTTCAGATTTGAAAACTGATATGTTCATGAGGCCTGGCAAACGTGCATGCATGTATGTGTATTGTGTATTGAGTAATGCTCCCTCTAGTCCTTTTTATGAGCAACAACTGCCTAAATAACACAAAATGAACTAGCGGTTAAAATTAATTAAAAGTAATGAATGTGTAAGAGATATAAATTTTTTTCCAAAACATACTCTTATTTATTAAGACGGTGTGTGAGATAGAGTAGTAGAGAAAAAGATGAGAGAGAATGAGTAGGGAAAAAGATGAGAGATACGTGTTTAATTGGGGGTAAAAATGGAAAAAATGTGTTAAATTTTTAGATAAAGAAAAATTGTTAATTATATATAAAACCAATCCCATGAGAGAGTATGTTGCTTATAAACAGACTAGAGTGAGCAGTTCATAGGAGTAAGTGATCAGAGGGGTCAAGGTTACTGCAAAAACCATTCATGTAAAGATTAAAAAATGCTTATTACACATCTTATGGCAGTTTGTTCATTATCTAACTATTGACCTGTGATATGATGGTGATTAGTCAATCCTGTTTCTCCCCACCTGAAATCTATCTTGAGAGAATTTTAGCATCACAAAGCCAATAGAGTGCTCTTGCTGCGTAGATGCTTTTTATATGCATGGGATCTAATTTTATGCTTTTTACATGCATTAGGTTAAAGAAAAGCGTGCAGAACTTGAAAAGTTAAAATCAACCTTTGTCAGGAGAGCTTCAGAGTTCTTGAGAAATTATTTTGCTAGTTTGGTGGATTTCATGATAAGTGATAAAAGTTATTTCTCTCAGGTAATTTTGATTTAAACTCCTTGTAAAATTGCGTATTTTGAAGTCTTGGAAATTTAAGTACATCTTGGCTTGATTGCTTTAAACAGCGTGGACAGTTGAAGAGGCCTGATCATGCAGATCTGAGGTACAAATGCAGGACATATGCACGACTTCTGCAGCATTTAAAGGTTGACTAACAACTTCTTGCATTTACATATTTATTAATTTCTTTTCTTACCTTTCCCTCTGATGTATACTGCTGTGCACTTGCAGAGTCTGGATAAAAATTGCTTGGGTTCACTGAGGAAAGCTTATTGCAGTTCACTTAACTTGCTTCTTCGCAGGGAGGTCTGAGATTACAAATTAGCCATACACCTTTTTGTTTGTCTCTTAATTCTCTTGGGTTAAAGTTCTTGTTAGGAGCAAGGCTAAACTCTAAAACTGGAATTGATGAATATGCTTGTTGAAAACAATTAGTTAATGGTACTACTTAGATAGAATCAAAAAATGAATAAAATTGAAAAAATCAATGAGGTGGAAGGGTAATCAAAATAACCAGAGAAAGTAGTGTCACTTTTCTGTGCAAAAAGGAACATAAGATAGTGTAAGTCATATGGGATTTGAGTTGCCAAATTTGTGCTATTGGAAATTTTTCAGATCGCAGTTTATGTAAGACCTGTTTTACTGGTCATAGTTTGTAATTTCGGTGGTAATGTAATTCTAGTTCTATGTTTTATTTGCTGGTCCTTTGATTTGATGCTTCAGTAGAATAGTGTGTGTATATAGCGTCTGAATTGTTTGCACTCTTCCACAGGCTCGTGAGTTTGCAAATGAACTTCGTGCCAGCACTAAAGCATCGAGAAATCCAACTGTTTGGCTTGAAGGCTCGACAGGTTCTGGTCAGAATGTAAATGCTGCTGACACTTCTACAGTGTCTGAGGCTTATGCAAAGATGCTCACAATTTTTATCCCGCTCCTGGTGGATGAGGTAAAAGCCCTCAATATTCATGGTTCTTCAAAACATAGTTATTCTTATTGCATTTAAGGTGTTTTTTCATGTCTTAAATCACAGAGCTCCTTCTTTGCACACTTTATGTGCTTTGAAGTTCCAACGCTAGTTCCCCCAGGTGGCATTGTAAATGGTAATAAAACTGGATATGATGATGATGATGGCAATGATGATGATCTAGGAATTATGGACATTGATGAGAACGACAGCAAGCCAGGTATATGTGCTTCCCTTTCTGCAAACAGCCTTTCTTTAAAATGCATATAAAATATACGTTACTTTTGATTTACTCAGGTACAATCACTTTTTTCCACAATTTGACAATTTGTTTCATTTTGTAGGTAAAAGTTCTGTTGAGCTCGCAGCTTTAAATGAGTCACTCCAGGATTTGCTTGATGGCATCCAAGTATGTAGAACTTGCTCTGCCTTTTTGAACTTCTTATATTTGTGAAATAAAGTGTTTGCCTGTTTTGATCTTACATGATATTTTTCTTGGCTAGAGTGTGTTTTGTCTTATTCCAACTGAAGTGTCTTGTCCAGTATCTCTCTTTAAAATATTTTGCTGGATTTTAAAACAACTTTTATGTTATTGCAGGAAGACTTCTATGCTGTTGTGGATTGGGCATATAAGATTGATCCCCTGCGCTGCATATCAATGCATGGAATAACAGAGCGCTATCTATCTGGTCAGAAAGCAGATGCAGCAGGATTTGTTCGCCTTTTGCTTGGTGACCTAGAGTCTAGGATATCCATGCAGTTCAGCCGCGTATGTGCATAACCCTGAAAATTGCTATTGCGCCAAATGCATGCTGAAGCTAACCCAATTAAGTAAATCTTGCTGCAGTTTGTTGATGAAGCTTGCCATCAAATCGAAAGAAATGAAAGGAATGTTCGCCAAATGGGGGTCTTATCTTATATTCCCAGGTGATTAGGATCCTTGGTTCTCTCTTTTTGCAACCAAAAAAAAAAAAAACAGGCGAGATCATATGTATGATAGATAGGGCACTTGCCTGCATTCTTGTTAAGTTTCATAGAAAAATATTGGCCTTCAACAAGATTCTTCCTGAATACTGTGGAAGGATCTTAATACTATCTCTTGAGCTGTTTCTTAGAGATTACAGAACTTTCTGATCCTAGTCTTCATGGAAGTTGGAACTGCATTAGCTATTTTGACTAACTTCTAGTTACAAATGGGCTATGCTTTGTTGGTGAAAAATGGTTTTCAACTTTTTGTCATCAAAGTGATATTATGCAATCACAGAAAAATAACCTCATATTCAAAAGCAATGTTTTTACTTGATGTTTTGATTACCCTGCATTATTTCAGACTTGATAGTTGGTACTCTTAATATTTCTGTTAACAAATCAATTTTTCTCGTCCCTGCTGTGATTAATTTTCTTTGAGTTTAAACGCTATACAATTTATGTCTACCTCTGTAACTCTCTAACTTTAGGTGCGTGGCTTCGTTGGCCTAAGACCACATTGCTTTGGTTTTTGATAGTTAAAGTTGTTATGTTTACATGCATGTGCATCTGATAATTGAAGTTGTGAAATTCAATTTTTGCAGGAAATTATAACTGTTAAACTATTTACTTTCCTGTTTGTATTTAATATCTTACTTTTTTTCCTTAAGGATCAAGATCATATGTTTGCTTAATTTGTTTGGCATAGATTTGCAACCCTTGCAACACGGATGGAGCAGTACATTCAGGGCCAGTCTAGGGATTTGGTTGACCAGGCATACACAAAATTTGTGAGCGACTCCCTTAAATAACTGTTTTGTTCTCAACTGTTTGTCGGGGTCATGATCAATAGATACATAAAATGTTATAGAGAACATTTTAGTTAAAGGCTTAAAGCAAAATGCAAAACACTTTATTTAATGCAATGGAAAGCAAAACACTGATCCCTGCCATTTCTTGAGTGTCATTGAAGCTACTTCACATTGTCATACATATGCCGCACCCACTGATGCAAATATATTTCTTTTAATAAGGAAAAAGTAACCGATTACACAATGGGTGTGAGGGACTTCTAAAATAAATTGAGTATAACATTGTGTATAACCAAAAGATCTTTTAAGTTATTCACCAAAAAAAAAAAAAAAGATCTTTTAAGTTGTACTCAATAGTATTTCTTTAAAAGGAAGTGGTGTTCACTTTATTGCTTAATCACGCTTATATCTCAATTAACTCCTATTAAGTTTCTTCAGTAAGTTTATCCACTCTGCGGATTTATTTTGCCAGTTCACTGCCTTGACAACTCAATTTGTTGCTGAGTTGATTAATCACTGCTTGTAATAAGGAGTCATTTGTGAGTTTATAATTAATGGTGTTTAAGCACCTGCACTGCTAGTAATAAGGAGTCATTTGTTCTGAAGTGATGAACTCTTTCTTTTCATTTTTCTTTTATTCATATAATTTTTTTGTTCTTGTTTTCAAATTTTTCTGCTTCAAGATGCAATAATGCATATATGTACATTGTTGGTGTAAATTTTGCTTCACAGGTTAGCATAATGTTTGCAACTTTGGAAAAAATCGCACAAACGGATCCAAAGTATGCAGATATCTTTCTATTAGAGAACTACGCAGCATTTCAAAATAGGTGAATGCCTATCTTTCTGACCTGCCAAGAGGAAGCTGTGTCTGTTCCCTCTTTTATGTTGATTCTGAAAGGATGATACTGACTTTTACATGCTCTGTTCATTCTGCTCAGTTTGTATGATCTTGCCAATGTTGTGCCCACTTTGGCTAAGTTTTACCATCAGGCCAGTGAAGCCTATGAACAAGCTTGCACACGCCATATTGGCATGATTATATATTATGTAAGTGATTTTCTTTCTTTTTTTTTGGTCATTTTGTCAAAAAATACGATATATGTAGTATGTTGGACTCACTTAGTATCCTCCTTTCTTTCTTCCTCTTTTTCCTTGGGAAGCAATTTGAACGTCTTTTCCAGTTTGCTAAAAGGATTGAGGATTTGATGTTCACGGTTGCTCCTGAAGAGGTTTGTTATTATTGCTGTGCATAATTCTTTTATGATATAGGCTTTCTCGATATACCTTCAGTGGATCTCGAATTCTAACTAAGACAACTGGTTACTATCTTATTTTTTGCATGGCGGAACAAAATAGAAAACCGATATGGACATTTAACCTTCTATGTTTAAAATTGCATAATATTCTCTTTGAATTCCAGATTCCTTTCCAGCTTGGTTTGTCAAAAATGGATCTACGGAAAGTCTTAAAATCAAGTTTATCTGGGGTAAGCAGACACTTCTTTCAGAAGGCTTTATCATGGGCAAACTTAACTTTCGGTTGTCTTTGCTTTCCTATTCAGGTTGACAAGTCCATTGCTGCAATGTATAAGAAATTGCAGAAGAACTTGACTTCGGAGGAACTGTTACCTTCCCTATGGGATAAATGCAAGGTAGGCTTACTTAATCAAAGTTGGTTGAAAACTATCTCCTATTCTATTGACAAGAAGAAAATGTTAGAATAACGCTATTGATATCTCTTCAACTTAGAAATATTGATTTTAAAGCCGTGTTTTTGAAGGTTTAAATGAATACGTTGGCAGGCTGGATGAAATCGGCAGGATTACTGCTTAATAATATGTGAAAAGGAAAAAAAAAAAATAGAAAAGTAACGAGAGGATAAAGAATTTTGTTGTGTCTGTACCCCCCTGAAGATGCTAGAGGATCAAAGTGGTTAAGGATGTCGAAATGGTGTAGTACATACTATATTCACGATTATGAAAAAAATTAAAAACAAAAACAAAAAAGAATTTTCAATATAAATAAATTTCATCATCAACCATTTTTATTAAAATATCTGTAAAACTAAAGTAGCAAGAGTGATTAAAGAAAGAAATGGGAAAAAAATAGATGAAGCCGTTATATTAGCTTGCAAAGTAAGAGAATGTAATGATGCTTGCACAATCTTTCATTTACAAACCTGCACACATGGTTTACCTGTGTAGACTGTGAATGAAAAGATCAGGCGAGAGAACATGTATGTAGATATTGTGTGTAGATGAATGATTCCTGATGTAGTTACCCCAAAATTATGGCAGAAAGAGTTTCTGGATAAGTACGAAAATTTTGCCCAGCTTGTCGCTAAGATCTACCCTACAGAAACGATGCCCACTGTTGCAGAAATGAGGGAACTTTTGGCTTCCTAACGTTTCGTGCTCTTTCCTATTATATGAGATGTAATCATTCTTTTCCCTGCCATGGTATGTAATTATATTTATTCAATCACTTGTATTAATGATTTGAAACTTTTTTTAAAGCAAATTTGACACTCGAGTCTCATTGTTTTGTTTGTGTTTTACAGCACGTTATATTCAGAGAAGCAAATATTAATCATGCATAACTTGGAATTTTTAGTAAACGCAGAAGAAATGTATGTGCATATGTTTGAAGTTGCATCGGCACTTTGCTTCTCTAAGAGGAATGTAGGCTGAAGATGTCGGGGTAGGTCCAGCAAATCATTCCCGGAAATGTAAAGCTAGTCATTCTGGGAGAGGTTAAAATGCGTGACCCTTTTTCAGAAACATGTCTGCAGGAAAGATGAATAATGTATTTCAGACAAGATTAGGCAACGAATGTGGGTGATACGTTCAGAATATAGACCACATGAACTAACCTACAGGCTTTGATCTGTGATCGCACGAACCCAAGTGAAAAATCGGCCCTCGATCGTGTCTGCATGGATACAACATTAGGCATCAAAGTATAAACATTGTAGAGGTCGCAATATTTATAAATTGTGAACATGGATAGTGTCATTCACATCAAATTCTAGACAACGAACAAGAAAGTAATCCTCACTAAAACTACTTTTCTATTCACTTCATATATGTTGAACAGTCTGACGGAATTTTATTTCTGGTGGGTAGAGAGTAAGTTGATAGAGGTAAAAATGTTTCAAAATATGATTATATTCGTGTTTTTAACAAAATTATGTAAAAATAATTATTCTTTATTATCTAAGTTATTGGGTTAAATAATTAGGTAAATGATAATTTTATTTTCGGTAATAAAAATTACAATGAGAGTGTTTATTTGAAAAAATTCATTTTTTAATGTATAAATTATTTTAAATGATTAAGATATGAACAACAACTTAAATAAATTTTCCATTGGTTTCAATGACAAAAAATAGTATTTTTTTTTAATAGAAATAGGAGGGCCCAAGCCCATCTCACTCCCGCCGGCGGCACATACCTCTAAATTTGTAGAGAAGCCTGCATCTGAAGGCTCGGTTTTGCGATCATGTCTGCGCATCCACTGGGGAAGATAGCACACAAGTTTCGCAGTCATTAATCCCTTCTTATTCCCATTCTCTTTGTGGGTTCCCTGTCAAGCCTTAGAAGGGTCCATTGATAATGTGTTGTGTATATCATTTCAACGTCTATTAGTTGTTGAGCTTCACACTGTTAACACTTCCTTGTTTTTATCGTCGGGCTTTAGTGTCGCTGAGGCATCAAGCAACACTTCCTCATAATCTCATAACTCTCTTCCCTAGCTGCCTCTTTCTCTCCTTTCCTCATCTTTCTATCACTATCTGCATTTACACCTCTCCGATAGGGTGTAAACAGGCTCAACGACCTGTTATGAGTTTATGGCCTGGCCTGTAAAAGTTTGATACAGGCCAGACTTTTACAGGTTCAAACATAAGTCAAGGCCATCTAACAAACCTGTTTTGCAAAATAGGTCAGCCCAAATCGCCTAACAAGCCTATTTGGCTTCTCAATCAATGTGGGCTTGTTTTTCTTTACTTTTCTATTTTAGTATTATTAAAAATGAGAGGGAAGGGTTGAAGAAAAGAAGAATCAAATCGGACCTATAAGTTAGGTTTGATAATCTTAGCATTGTATCAATACATCTCTTTGTTGTCTATTATGTATTTTCAATAATTCTAAACTCATTTTCATCCATTTCCATTTGCTTCATTGAATCAGTGCTTCTTCCAGCCTCTAGAGTCGAAGACCATAGTCCCTTTCAGCTCCACTCATATCGCTGCCGCACGTCTCCTTTAAACTTCACTTGCATCACCGTAGCTCATCACCTTTCGTAAATCCTGGAGTTTGGTTGAGTTGCATCGAGATTGATAGTTACATTGTCCTTCATTAGCATCCTTTGACGGCTTCCTTCATTCTGTTCATCTATTTCATCATTTACCTCTTTCTGGTTGATATACCACCGTGGCTAAATCTCTTCCAATCCATCATCCCTGAATAATGAATTCCCACCATCATCTTCAGGTGAGTTCTGTGTTGATGCCTCATTGTAATTGCTTATTTGCTGCAGTGTTAATGTTATCCTGTGAGGCTATGATTTAAGATTTGTTTCTCTTATCTTATTGGTTTTGTACATGTAGTGGATATTTGTATATGCTTTTAATTTTGAACCTAGAAAGATAGTTTCCTTAAGCAGTTAGTTGACTAGGTCATGTGCTATCACCAGGCTGAGTTTCACGTTGTTGATAGTCTTTTGTGTATATTCTATTTATGGCTATGCACACGTGTATCTGATTTTGTCTACTTGAAACTTGCTGGTATGACATTCTTAGTTGCCACTGTTATAATCAAGAGCACTAACATAGATATGCTAGCAATTGATATCTTCACTTACGTATTTGGTAAACAACATATTTACTAACCAATTTTAGATTTCAATCTATAAAGTGAACTTCAAGAAAAGTGTGAAGAAATGTAAAGGAAATGGCTGGCCCCATATTTCATAGTGTGTGATTGTGTGTCCTACCTCTCACTTCACCTAAAGTAAGCTTTAGGATATGATTTTTGTTGTTGTTATTTTCATCTTATGATTGTAAATATAAGTGATGCTGTGAAGTGAGAGGGAAAAGAAAAATGCTAGTAAGCCTTAGTGTAATGACATTCTTTTTTAAATGCTGCTAGAGAGGAAAAATAAATGCTGTAAGTAAATTTTATTTTGGTAAACAATCACAAGTGCTGTCACACTATAAATATCTGAAAGTGGAAAATAAAACAGAAGACAAATTTTAAAATGAATTTGCTAAACTGCAAGAATCTATCTAAAATATGGTTTGCTTTCTTTTCTTTTGTTACATTTTTCAAAATCAGAAAAACCAAAAGGATAACCATACTACAACACAGTCAAGTGTAATTTGTTTAGAGATGAGTTTCATATAGCAATCAAAATTAGACATAGGAATAATTTCATAGCGATTGCATTTTGTCATCAGCAAAGTAAAGAAGTGATGAAGGCAAGCTAATGAAAAACTTAATATTGCCATTTTGTGATTCTATTTGGTCCTCTTACCGTTCGAAATGCTTAAGGGTAATGTATTCCCCTGATAGAATCTGTTGGTGCATATACTTTGATTCTGTTTGGTTGTTACTATAAAGTTGAGCTTGATTCTTTGTTATTGATTTGATGTTTTGTGGCTAGTGGCTATGTTTTATTTTATTGGTGTTGAAGAATTTTTATAATAATATACATTTCATATTTGCTAATTGTTGTATTATTAGGTTATGATTTATTAATTAATTAGATTGTAACATTTTTTTTTATGTATTATTGTATATATAAGCTTGATTTCGGCCTGTTTTCTTAGCCTATTTTAGGCCTGTGCGTGAAGCTCGTTAATCATAAAACAGGATAAGTTTCAGGCCAAACTTCATACAGATCAAGCATAGACCTACAAAAAAAAGGTCTGTTACAAGTTACAGGGCCAGGTACATTCCAGGATCACCCAAAACGGCCTGTTGATGGAGGCTGGCCTGTTTCTACCCTACTCTCCAATCTCCACTCAACAATAGCCACTTGCTCTTACTCCATTATCGTGCTCTCTTCCCGTCACTAATCCACGCAACCATAGCTACTACTCAATACACGCACGCCGCAGCGAGACTCTACCTTCGCCCCTAGCCGTCGTGTCAGAGATTCAGCGACGGGGCCTCCGTCCCTCGTAGTCGCTGTCCCAAACTCCCTTTTTCAGCCGCCCCTTGCTTGTCGCATCGTTGCCTTTCGTCGGCGCCGCAAACGCCCAGTTGCCCTCGCTTCGCCGCTGCCACTTGTCCTTGTCTTCTTACTTCCTCGCAAGCACAAGCCAACAGCCACCCCACCACAGTCCAGTGGTCCACAATCACCTCTGGCAGGGCAAAATATTGTGGCTAAGTAGGTTTTTTCTTTGAAAATTACTATTTCTCTTAAACTTGATATGGATTTTGTTTGTTGTTTGGAATTTGCTCAGGGGAAGATTTAGATTTAAAATCTAATTGTTGAATTGAAGCTAGACTGAGTAAATACGGTGAACTGCCCAACCGGCCCGTTGCTCACCCTAATAATATGAAGCCTTCTTCTGTCTTAGAGTTGGAATTGACTTGTCTGGTCTTTTAAAATTTAATTTGATGCTTTAATTTTTATTTTAATTATGCTTATAAATTCTGGTTTTACTATCTGTTTGAGGATATAAAATGAGTTCTTTTGCTTATTTAAAATGTTGTTGTGCTTAATCTTGTCTTTCTGAGTGCTTACTTTTGATTAGATTCATTTCTTGTTTTTAATAAAATTTTAAAAAAATTCAGGCTTTTTTAACGGCTTCAGACTTAATCCTTGAAAAAGGCTAGTGACAGGTCTCATGCCAACCTCTTACAAAACATGGCAGGCCTAGCATGTTTCCATGTTCTGACCTCGCCTCCCCAAGATCCGTCTGTATTCTGTTTCAGGTGCTTTTAATCCTAATCCTTGGTTTTGCGTGTAGGTTCCTTGTTTTGTTGCGGCTTTTCTGCAGTCTTCTTATATAGCATTCATTTTTGCTACCTAAAATGGCTAGATAACGATTGGAGGCTGAGTATTCTATACGTTTCCAGTGGTAGAGATTAAGTTGAAAAGGTTATATCCTGGTAAATGACTTCTTTTTTCCTGGTATAACTTGGCTCTAGTTGTATCCAACAATTACGAAGGTTGAGTTTAAATTGTATGGAGGAGTTGCCTGAATCAATTCGCTTACCAAGGCATTCGTCAAAGTGTCTATAACAAAAATTAAAAGCATATTATATCAACTGTTCATATTGCCCCCGTTTAGTGTAACATTGATCCGCTATGGCTATGACCTTCTCGCTGTCTAATTCTTTAACAATCTCAGTACTCGCATTCCCTTCTCTTACTCAGTCGAAACCACCACCCCGCAAGAATCTGCAATGGCGGAAGCCGGTCTCATATTTCTCTGCAATTCATGCCCAGCGAAGGATGTGAGTTGCTTAATCTATTCTTGCTATTTGCTCAGTCATCTTCCTCACTTAGAATGTAATCATGAAATTGGGCAGCTGTGAGCTCATCGATTTGCACCACCAGCAAATCCCGTATGAAGTGGCGTGGTCATGGCAGAAAGAGCTGGTCAGGGAAAAGAAGGCGCAGATAGAAGAGGAAGGAGATTGCACGGACACGCTCATTGTTCTGCAACACCCACCAGTTTATACATTAGGGACTGGCAGTTCAGAAGACAATCTCAGTTTTGACATTGATAATGCCCCCTTTGATATCTTTAGAACTGAACGTGGAGGAGAAGTTACATACCACGGCCCTGGCCAGGTTTTTGCTCAAAATTACTTGTGATGTCGTGTTGAGATGAATTGATAGATAACACTGGTGAGTAAGAATCTGATGTCTTGCACGAATCTTAATTTGATTTTGCATTGTAGCTAGTAATGTACCCCATTATCAATCTCCGAAATCACAAGATGGATCTTCATTGGTACCTCAGGAGCCTGGAAGAGATCATCATCCGTGTTCTTTCTTCAACATTTTTAATAAAGGCTTCCCGGATTGAAGGTTTAACTGGTGTCTGGGTTGGTAAGTCTCAATCTTTTTTGGCTGATATGGAATTAGCCCACTTTCAATATTACTTCCTTATTGGATTCAATTGCATCTCTCTCTATTTTATTCAGGCTCTTCAAAAGTTTCCAGCTATAAGCAAAGTAATCCGATGGCATGCCCATTAGATCACATAATTTTTCATTCTGTTACAGCATTTCTTGGGGAAACTAATCTTTGAAGTCTGTAAAACCTTATAAGATGAAAGATTTCTATTATCACATATCATGATCCTTCAATTTCAAAGCTTTGAATTGTGCTTGCCTCTGTGACTATTTTTAGCATATTATCATGGAAGTATGTTGCAGGAAACCGGAAAGTGGCAGCAGTAGGTATCCGAGTATCCCAGTGGATAGCCTATCATGGGTTAGCCCTTAATGTCACCACCGATTTAACTCCTTTCAACTGGATTGTCCCATGTGGGATACGCGATCGTCAAGTTGGAAGTGTCAAAGGGTTGCTAAAAGACCTTGGCTCATTTGTGGGTGAAGAAACAGCAGATTTGCTCCATCTGGATGATGCCACTCTCATTCACAGTGCTCACAAATCTTTGGTTCAAGAATTCTCACATGTTTTTGAGCTTGAGTGCCTCCATAGAACAGTCTCAGTACCATAATTATGTGGAAGGAAGCTCTAAGCTGCGTTCATTCTATGATTATCTTTGTAGTAAAATTTGGGCTGACCAGCCAAGTTAGATTTAGACATCCCATATTTAAAATTTTCAACTTTGTAAACTCCCTGAACATAGAGCCCAAAGACTTGTGTTTGGAGTTTGATTCTCCAATTTCCCTCTCCCTCTTTAACCTTGGTACCCTATATAAATCGAACAAGATCCAAAGAAGTATGTACCTGGCTTGTCAAGTTCCAGATGGCATTGACTAACCCTTTAAATCAAAGTCTACTTTCAATTTGCGGGTAAATCAACAGTGTGAAACTTCAACTAGAGGCCGGCAGCAAGATGACCCACGCCCAAGTGAAAATGGAACCAATGCAACTAGGTATGCCAGGTAAAATACACAACAAAGACAGAGCAGTAACCTTGAGGTCGATGCTCGTTGTGGAAAAAGGCAGAAGATATGGGTATCCTCTGTAGTCTGACGTTCCAAGCAATGATACCTTTCAACCAGCAAAATCCAAAACAGCCTCGTATAAAAGTCATTATTCCGACCACAGGGGATCATTTAATTCAATTTTGCAACGTCAGTACGTGAAAGCATACTTTGTTAACCAATACAATTCCCCTTCTCAAACTGTCATGTGACAACAGGATCAGCAGGAAAGGGGCTCGGTACGTAATATTTTGTTCAACAGAAATGAATTTAGGCAGCCGCCAAAGGAGTAGAATGTTTTGGACATATGCAAGTGTTAGAATTCCGGAGGAAATGGTCGGAGATTAACATGTGTGCATTGGTTTTAACAAAACAAAATGGGACTTCATAACATAATGCACTAATGCCTCTGTAGCACAAAATTTGTCATAAATTTAAGTGATTTTTAATATTATCTTTATATTCTGTACTAAACTCCAACGTTATAACATTGTCTACCCTCTCCTTTACTACCATTAAATATGGCTACATATGAGAAACTTCTTTAATACTATCTGAAATTAGCAAGAAAAGAATTGGCTCAAGCTACTTATCGAGCCCAACCGGATACACGGCTTATGATGAGTTACTACGAGTCAACTTGCTGCTGAGTTTTCTCATGAACCGAATCATACAAGTGGCCGGGTAGCCGATGTCAACCAGTCGGATTCGAATTTTTAAATGATGTATAGGACTGACCAAAAACACTTTTTAGGAAGATGCTCTATAATAATATACTAAGCACCAGAGAGGAACATACATAACCGGTGGGGGACGTTGAAGACGGAGTTGATGAGGCCATGGATGAGAAATTATGGACGGAGGGCTTTAAATTCGCCTCTCAAATAATTGAAATCGCACTTTAGTTGCGTGGATCGTGACACGGTCGACCGTTCAATATGGTGCTTTCCCGCAATTTCCCTCACGTGTTCCATCATTCCTTGCCGCCCAGACCCCAGCCTGCACCTGTCACTTGTTCACCATGCCACTACCTGTAATAATGCTCATTCATTCAACAAGAATTCTTTTTTTTTTTTTTTTTTAATTTTGTGAGTCACAACGTTTCATCAACATCCACTATATCTATATGGAATGATTCTCACCCTGAGCCTGACACTACTCAATTTTATTTGTAAAGGTTTGCAACTAAATGAATAATCATAAATAAAAGAATGCTCGTAAGGCCACAAGCAACGCATTCACAGAAGTGGATTAGTGGTTGCCTTCTTCCAATTGAATTAGCCACAAGTTGGAAATATGAATGGGAAATTAAGCTCTTGAAAGGAAATGGGAAAATGCAGCATTAAAGTCAAATGTTGTGCGGTCAATTAGAGGGACTTTTCCGTCCGAGGGAAAGTAAAATTCATCTTACTCTTCTCCCTGCTTTGCTCACCCCATGAGCCAAACAAGGAGCATTCTTTGGTCTCAACACGCTTCCTTTATTCCACCCTAATATATGATAATTAATTATTATTCCTAATATTAAACAGGTTTTTATTGCTGACGAAATGCTCACGAGGGAAATTTTAAAGCACTTGGGTTCCGAAAACGACACCCCCTGGTGGGTGGAACCAGCACGGACCCATCACCATCATTTTTAACTCATATGAACGAAGAATAAAAATTTGAGATATGTACTAAACAAACTTCCAATTAACGCACACCTTTCACATCTCTCCTCTCTCACTGATCGAGATCATTCTGAGAGGTCAGCTCCCTCCTTTGTGAATATAAAGGCAAGCAAACTCCATCACAACACACAAACATCTTCCTCCTTCATTCTTCTTCTCTCTGCTTCTTGCTCACTCGCTATACCTCCAAATGGCCTCCAGCGTCTCTTCTCCTTCTCTCCATCTACAATTCCCATTCACCAAAAGATCGCCCAAACGTTCCACGCCTCCTTTGTTTGCTCTTCCCATCATCAAAGCCTCCGTCTCCGAGACACCACCCTTATCTGCACTACCGCCGGTGGGATCCGAGAAGCTCCCTGTCCAGAAAATTCCTGGAGATTATGGCCTTCCTCTTATTGGGCCCGTCAAAGACCGTCTCGATTATTTCTATAACCAAGGCCGAGATGATTACTTCAAGTCACGCATCCAAAAGTACCAGTCAACAGTTTTCCGGACCAACATGCCGCCTGGACCTTTCATTGCTCCCAACCCACGCGTCGTCGCCTTGCTCGACGGAAAAAGCTTCCCCGTTCTCTTTGACGTTACCAAGGTCGAGAAGAAAGATCTGTTCACCGGCACTTTCATGCCTTCCACCGAACTCACAGGAGGTTACCGAGTTCTCTCTTACCTCGATCCCTCCGAGGCCAGACACGATCAGCTCAAGCGCCTCATGTTCTTCCTCCTCAAGTCTCGTCGTGACCAGGTCATTCCCGAATTCCATTATAGTTACAACCAGCTCTTCGATACGCTCGAGTACGAGCTTGCCGCGAAGGGGAAAGCTAGCTTCGGGGATGCCAATGATCAAGCAGCTTTTAACTTCCTGGCTCGATCTCTATATGGGACCCATCCGGCCAATACCAAACTCGGGCTCGACGGCCCAAAGATAGTCCAGAAATGGGTGCTGTTCCAGCTAAGTCCCATTCTCATTTTGGGCCTCCCGAAGCCCATCGAAGATGGAATATTCCACACCTTCCGTCTCCCTCCCGCCTTGGTCAAATCAGATTACCAGAGGCTGTACGATTTCTTCTACGAGTCCTCCGGTTTCGTGCTCGACGAAGCGGAGCGTTTGGGGGTGTCCAGAGAAGAAGCCTGCCACAACCTGTTGTTCGCGACGTGCTTCAATTCCTTCGGAGGAATGAAGATATTCTTCCCGAACATGCTGAAGTGGATCGGGCGGGCAGGGGTGAAACTTCACACGGAGTTAGCGAAGGAGATCAGAACGGCGGTGAGGGCGAACGGCGGAGAAGTAACAATGAGGGCGATGGAGCAGATGCCGTTGATGAAGTCGGTAGTATACGAAGCATTCAGAATGGAACCGCCAGTACCGTTACAGTACGGGAAGGCAAAGAGAGATCTAGTGATCGAAAGCCACGAGAAGAGGTTCATAGTGAAGGAAGGGGAAATGCTGTTCGGTTTCCAGCCATTCGCAACGAAGGATCCGAAGATATTCGAGAGAGCAGATGAATTTGTGGGAGACAGATTCGTGGGCGAGGGTGAGAAGTTGCTGAAGCATGTGCTGTGGTCGAACGGGCCGGAGAATGAAAATCCGAGTGTTGATAACAAGCAGTGTGCCGGAAAAGATTTCGTGATGTTGATGTCAAGATTGTTGGTGGT